>PVJC01034721.1:0-18651 GCA_004026665.1 Murina feae
AGTAGGCAAGCTTGGGAGGCAGGCAGCACCCAGCCCTGGTCTCAGCTCAAAAAAGAGAACAACAAGCAGGGGAGGGCAAGAGTCTGAGAGATCAACATAGAGGGGATGCCTGCTCCAAGCCTGGGGGCAGGTCCCTGGCAGGTAGACACACACAGGAGGACTGCTCCGAGCCTCAGATGCGGCTGGGGGCAGGTCTCCAGTGGTGACATACACACACACACACACACACACACACAAAAGGCGCCTGGCAGACTGGGGCCATCATAGGACATCCACTGAGGGGTCCCAGACTGTGAGAGGGCACAGGCCGGGCTGAAGAACTCCCTCCACCCCGAGTGCACAAATTTTTGTGCACCGGGCCCCTAGTGTTAGTAAGAAAAATGATTTAATGATTATGTGTCCATTAGGTGAAATTTATTTAGCCCAAGAATAATTATTACCACAAATGCCCACTCTTTCCTCTTGCTAAGGTACAAGGGTGAAAGTAGATTTACAGCTATGAGTACACGAAACAGAATTTATTTCTCTGTTATTATTTATTAACCAGGGGCCTGGTGCACAAATGGTCCCTCAGCCTTGCCTGTGCCCTCTTGCAGTCTGGGACTCCTCAGGGGATGTCCACCTGCTGGCATGCCTGGCCAGCCTGGGTGGTGAGGGGCTGATGGCTGTTTGCATGCTGGCCAAGACCCTCAGTGGGGACCCTCACCCCATGGAGTGTGGCCAGCCTGGGTGAGGGGCTAAGGGCTGTTTTCAGGCTGCCCACAGTCCCTTCAGGGTTCAGGTCCCTACTAGGTGCCTGGTCAGCCTGGGTGAGGGGCTGAGGGCCATTTTCAGGCTGCGCACAGCTCCCATTGACCCAACATCCCAGCGAGGCTGGCTGGAATCAGGTTTCTGGTGTTTATCTTCTATAATTGAAATTTTGTTGCCTTGAGCAGAGGCCTAGTCAGGCAACGAAGCCTCCTGTTTGCTTTAGCTCCATGGCTTCTATAATTCAAATGTTGTTGCCTTTAGCAGAGGCCCGGCCAGCCTAGGCCAGAAGTTTCAACTCCATCGCTGGTGCAACAGAAGCCTTCTGTTTGCTCTAGCTCTGTGTTTGCTGGCCGCCATCTTGGCTGGGTTAATTTTCATACAGCCACTCTGATAGACTGGTGGGCATGGCTTGGGTGGTGGGCGTGGCTTAGGTGTCTCGGAGTGATGGTTGATTTGCATATTACTCTTTTATTAGATTACATTAGATTATTTTCCATACAAACAACTGTAAACCTACTTTTGTTATACCATATGTATCGGCACTGGTGGAGTCCCTCAGCCTGGCTGGCACCGTGTCACAATCTGGGACCCCTCAGGGGATGTCGAAGACCTGGTTTTGGCCCGATCTCACAGGCCAGGCCGAGGGACCCCAGTGGTGCACTAATTCATGCACTAATTAAATAGATCTATGATATCTTTCACCGTGAAAATATTAGAGGGTACCCATGTGAGAAGCAACTTGATTGCAAATCATTGCCTGCCCTTATGACTTTCTCTTCAGGGCTGGTATTTGAAAGTTCTTTTTTCTTGCATCCTATTTTACTACCTAAGTCGAATGTCTCTTCTTATTGGCAACTTATTTGGGCCTTTTAATATACCTCACTTTCATCTGCTTTAGAAAATAACCTCCTAGGACTTTCCAAAGTGAATATTGTGTCTGCTGTATATTCTTCATGTATTTCAAACATGAAATCTAGATAGATTTGGAGAAAACCTATTCAGCTTTCTTTGTATGATGCAGTAACAAAAACTAAAATGTAATCTTATTGATGTAGCTTTGCATTGAAAAAAGACTAAAATATTTATAGTTGTTAGAGCAGTGGTATTATGGATAATTTTATTACCTCCTTTATATTTTGTTGTTTTCTTAAGTTTACCTAATGAATATATATATTTTTTTACTCTTACAGTAGGTATGTAGTAGGATTTCACTGTGGCTTTATTTTATACTAGAGTCCCAGTGCATGAAATTTGTGAACTTAGGGGGTCCCTCAGACCAGCCTGTACCCTCTTGCAGTCTGGGAACCCTTGGGGGATGTCCGGTTGACAGCTTAGGCTCACTCCCCATGGGAGGCAGGAGAGGCTCCCGCCACTGCTACTGTGCTCATCAACCGTGAGCCCAGCTTGTGGCTGAACAGTGCTCCCCTGGTGGGAGCACACTGACCACTGGGGGCAACTCCTGCATTGAGCATTTGCCCCCTGTTGGTCAGTGTGTGTCATACTGATTGGTCATTCTGCCATTTGGTTGACTTGCATATTAGCCTTTTATTATATAGGGTTTCTCTCCTGACTAATGATGGTTAGCTTCTTTTCATTTGCTTATATGTCTTTGATGAAGAATTCATTCAGATATTTTGATCATTTTTAATTTGGCCGGTTTTGTTGTTTAATTTTGAGAATTTTCAAAATTTATTCTGGATACAAACCTTTGTTGGATATGTGATTTGCGATATTTTCTCTTAGTATGTGGCTTGTCTTCCTCCTAAGAATGACTTTTGCAGAGCACACATTTCTAATTTTGATGAAGTCTATGATACCTATTTGTTTCTTTATGATTATTCTTTTTGTTTCTTTTTGTATTATATGTAAAAAATCTGTGCATTACTTATCACAGATATTTTCTTTAAATACATTTTTATTAATTTCAATGAGGAAGGAAGAGGGAGAGAAATAAAGACATCAATGATGAGAGAGAATCATCAATCAGCTGCCTCCTGCATGCTCCACATGTGCCCTGACCGGGAATCAAACTGTGATCTCCTAGCAAATAGGTCATTGCTCAACCACTAAGCCATGCCAGTCGGGCAGTTTTAAGTTTTAGATGTAAAATTAAAGAACTCATAAAAGAATACATTAAAATATTTGTGCCCAGCTGGAGTAGCTCAGTGGTTGAGCATCGACCTATGAACCAGGAGGTCACCGTTCGATTCCCAGTCAGGGCAGATGCCTGGGTTGCAGTCTCGATCCCCAGAAGGGGGCAGGCAGAAGGCAGCTAATCAATTATTCTCTCTCATTATTGATATTTCTATCTCTTTATTCCTCTCCCTTCCTCTCTGAAATCAATAAAAATATATTTAAAAAATAAAACCCTAAGTTCTATTTTGAGTTTTTTTAAAAATAAGTTGCAAAGTATGGGTCAGTGTTCATATTTTTACACTAACATCCTAATTGCTCCAGCAGCATCTGTTGAAAAGCCTATGCCGTCTTCATTGCATTGCCTTTGTACTTATCTGAAATCAGTTGATTTTATATCTGGGAATCTATTTCTGGGTTTTCTTTTATGTTCCATTGATCTATGTGTCTGTCCTTTGCACTACGATACTATCCTCACTACAAGTCTTAAAATCAGGTAGTGAATCTTCCTAAGTTCTACTTTTCAATAGTTTTAGCTATTCTCGTCCTGTTGCTGTTTCATATTGTGCAGTAAAGAGTTAACATAGCAAGCTGGAGGCTATTAACATTAGAAGAGCCTGTTTACAAATTTGGCCCTTGGCTAGCATCTGGGAATTTGGCTTTTATTTATTTACTAGAGGCCCAGTACCTGAATTCTTGTGACAGTGGGGTCCCTCGGCTTGGTCTGTGGGATCAGGCCGAAACTGGCACTCCAACATCCCCCAAGGGGTTCCAGATTACAACAGGGCGCAGGCCAGGCCGACAGACCCCACCGGTGCACGATTGGGGCTGGGGAGGGACGTAGGGGTTGGCCAGCTGGGGCGGGACCACGGAGGGCTCCAGGACAGTCCAACCCATCTCGCTCAGTCCCAATTGGCTGGACCCCAGAAGTAAGATAACCTACCGGTTGGAGCGTCTGCCCCCTGGTGGTCAGTGTACGTCATAGCAACTTGGTCAACCAGTCTACTGTCTGCCCCCTGGTGGACAGTGCACATCAAGTGAGCATTTGAATGGCCTTAGCATATCATTAGCATATTACACTTTGATTGGTTGACTGGATGACTGAACACTTAGCATATCAGACTTTTATTATATAGGATTTGAGGGAGTGAGAGGGTTTGGCTTTTTCTTTTTTCTTTTTTTTTTTAATATATTTTTATTGATTTCAGAGAGGAAGGAAGAGGGAGAGAGAGACAAATATCCATGATGAGAGAGAATCATAGTGGATTGGCTGCCTCCTGCAAGTACCGCACTGGGGATCAAGCCCACAACCCGAGCATGTGCCCTTGACTGGAATCTAACCCAGGACCTTTCAGTTCACAGGCCAACACTCTATCCACTGAGCCAAACCAGCCAGGACAAGGCTTGGCTTTTAAAACATTCCCTAAATGACGAAGTTATTTTGTCTTTCATGTGAACTGAACACCTCTTTCCTTCCGGGAATCTGGAATTTTGGTAGTTGTAGTGTGGCAGAGAATGCGATTGTGAGCAGCAGCCAATAAAAACCTTTGACTCTAAGTCCCAAATGGGCTTTTCTGTCAATAGTATTGTACACACGTGGCTGTATTTTTGCTGTTGGTGGGAGTAGGCACTTCGAGTGAACCCTCATTGGAGGGAGAAAGCACAGAGAAAGCCTACAAATAGATTCCTCTCTCTTTGCCTTCCTGATCTGCTAAGTATCCTTACTATGTAGCTCTAATGATTCTTAGCTGTGGCTTTAACTTTGTTTAGTCATTTGAGACCTTCCAGCAAATCACCAAACTAGTAGGTGGTCTTGGGACTCCCTAAATACGTACATTTTTGAATAAGGTGAAGATGATATTGTTTTAATTATATAAAACAATAGAATTAAAGGTAAATTTTTTAAATTTATAAATTTCAAAGTAATGAACTATCCTACCTTTTCCTCTTCTTTCCAATATAATACCAGGACCAGTGTCTTTATTAACCTTGTGGAGTAATAGGATCAATACTGCCAATTCCAGAAAACATCAGGAGTTTGCTGGACGTTTGAACTCTGTTAATAACAGAGCTGAGTTGTATCAACATCTTAAAGAAGAAAATGGGTTTGTATTATTTATTGTAGAAATTAATTTTGTTAATTGCCTTATAATAAGTTAAAATATATTGAATATTGCTTGTTTGTTATGTTCAGCAATTTTTGTTAGTAATATTATGAACCAATACATACTACCTATAAAGAGAAAAATATTAATATCTTTGATTCTTAGTACTTGTAAAAGGCATGATTACTAGTATATTGATTGTAACTCTGAAAGTTTTTACTTGTTAGAGCATTTTTTTCATTGCTCAATAAACATAAAGGGAAAAATTACAGAGAAAACTTAGTATGTAACACTGACTATAAAATAATGGAGGAAAATATTTTTTGATTAAGTAATACAGTATTAGGAATATGTGTTTCAATTGAATAAATCTCAGGTTTGATCATTTTAATCTCTTTTTTAGAAGAACTTTCGATAATGTGTGGCAGAGGAACCTCTTTAGTGAAAAAAGCAATACCTCTTTTACTAAATAGCAAAAGTTTTTTTCCTTAGTTTTGCTTGCAGTGAAAGAAAGTGGCCTTTGAAAGGAAACTGGGAAGGTCACTTAATCTCTTTGGGCCTCAATTTTCACTATTCTGCAAAATGAGGAAGTGAGACCAACTAGAGGAACCCTAACCTTCATTCTTTCCTAAGGTCCTAAGAGTTTAATTTCATATGAAAGGTATGTAAGGAGAAAAAAATAATATGGATGGTTAATGTTTTATTTTACCTATTCATTTTTCCCCTTCTGTTTTTCAGAATGGAGACAACAGAAAATGGAAAAGCCAGCCGGCAGTGAAGAGTGACTTGAGGAACTAAATTTACTATATTGCATAAATATTTTGGGCAGAATTTGATATAAGTACTTTTACAGCAAGATTGTATAGTTATGTTGCCTGGACTGGTTTTTACATTTTTAAGATATTTCAACTAACTTTATCTTTTTTGTATTACTTAATTGTAAGATTGGCACACATGTCAAAAAAATACATTTGAGATTTGTCCTCCCAAATCACACAAATTTATTTTATGGTAAAAGGTTTTCCCTCTGGAAATGTTTTTTAAAAAATTCTTAGGCTTCTCTTTGCCAAATAAAACTATTAAAAATATCTGAAATGCAAAATATTGGAGTATTCCTTTAGAAAAATATATTTATTTAATGACTGACAACTTTTAGAAATTAAAACTTATCAGAATTTAGGAGACATTTACAATATTCAGTATAAAATTTTGCTGGTTAGTCTATAACATATATAGTGCTTTTTAAAAAAAATAATGTTATTTATTTTAAATTATTTTTGTTTATGTTGCCATTTAAAAGCAAAATTTTCAGGTAGTTGGTGTAAATTTATATTTTCCCATATTGGACAATGTTACTTTTTTTTTTCTGCTAAAAATTTACTGTCCATTGACTTTTCATATTGAAAGAGAAGCATAAAGGAGATTACAGACTTAGAAGAAAGGAAAGTCGCCAGGTTATTTGTTTTTAAACTTGAATGGAACTTTGGTCTGCTCATCTCTCAAAAATGTCATGGTTGTGCTGTGAATGCTTGGTGACTTGTCTTTTTGTGCTTCTTCATCTGGAAGCTCATAACATGTTGCGAGAAACATGTTATCTAAATGCTGGATGCTAATTCTAGGCTTGTCATTTTTTCTTGAGCGTTCAGTAGAGGAGAAGAAAACTCTTTGTTTAAATATAGATTTATTATTTTTTATGAAGAAACTGGTGTTTATTTTTTTTAATTTGAGTTTCTAGGTTAATATTGGTTAGTAATATAATATAGGTTTCAAGTATATAATTCTATAATACATCATCTGTATATTGTGTGTTCACCATCCAAAGTCAGATCTCCTTCTGTCACCATTTATATTCCCTTTACCCTATTCTACCTCCCCTCACCTACCTTTCTCTTTGGTAATCACCATACTGTTGTCTGTGACCATGAATTTTATATTTTGTTTATTTTTAATTTTTTTTTTTTTTTTACTTAATCCCTTTACCTTTTTCACCCAGTCCCTCTACCTCCTCCCACTGACAGCTATCAGTTAGTTCTCTCTATCTGTGAGTCAGCTTCTATTTTGTTTGGTAGTTTATTTTGTTCATTAGCTTCCACATATAAGTGAAATCATATGGCACTTGTCTTTCTCTAACTGGCTTATTTCACTTAGCATAATACTCTCCAGATCCATTCATGCATAAGGTAAGATTTCCTTCTTTATTAAACGCGGAGTATTATTTCATTGTGTAAATGTACCACAGCTTATTTATCCACTCATCTACTGATGGGCGTTTGGGCTCCTTCCAAATTTTGGCTATTATAAATAAAGCTGCAGTGAACATAGGGGTGAACTCCAGGGGAAAATGGGAGTCTGCTAATGTCTCCCTTGCTGACACGGAAGGTATCAAGAGACTGTTAGATGACTATGCAAATCTTTCCAGGTAGACTGGAACAGAGCCACTCCATTTGCTGAGAAATGTTGCCATTGAAGATAGCCTTTCTGAAGGTGTGGCTATAGCCTCTATTATTTCCTAAGAGATTGAGCATCCAAGACAATGAGAAGAGCTAACACTAAGCTTGGCTAATTGATTCTGAGACAAAGTCAGATACAACAGGATGCTTTTGTATTTTTGTTCTGTGGATTAGGTATTTATTTCCCACTTTGTAGAGTCCAATTTTTCTAGTAACATTGATACTGTAGAAAGTAAAAGTCTGTGAATGAAGTTGCTGTTAATAGCAAAGTAGGAATGACCTCAGGGAAAACAGAATATCCAAGGTTTGTTGTCAAGGACATTTGCTTTAATGAATTCTGTGATACTGCTGTATGCAGTGGCCTTGTAATCTTCATGCACCTTAGTGTGTTTGGAGTAAAGTCAGGATCAGGAATAGGAGTGGTATGTCTTACGGTAGCAAATAAGCTGGGGATTGATAGTGCTTCATCTTTAGAGATCCAGTGAGTTGCGAAGGTGGGTAATGAAACAGAATGGCTTGCTTAGTTTTGTTGACTAAGTCATTGCAATGACTTCATTGTTGTGACTGGGATATTCCTTAACTGTCTAAGTCGTCGTCTTTGAGATTTTTGAAGTAATCTCCAACCTTCAATCTGGTATCCTAAAATTTGAGCAAGGAATTTAGAGGAAGCATGCTGCTGAAAAAACGTGTGTTAGCTCTGGCAGTAATGTGGAAACCTCATATTCCATAGGCTAGTGGAATTATACAGCCAACAATGGAAGATCCCACAGTTGCTTATCTTCCTTCTGAATGGCTCATAGTCACCAAAGAAGCATCCAAGTGGAAATAGTCTGTTAGAGTGTACAGCACAAAGAGACGCTCTTGACCACTAAGAGCTTCGGCAGCTGATTTAAGAGTAACTTCAGCCCGCTGGTGTGGCTCAGGGGTTGAGCATCAACCTATGAACCAGGAGGTCAGGGCTATTCCCGGTCAAGGCACATTTCCGGGTTGTGGGCTCGATCCCCAGTGTGGGATGTGCAGGAGGCAGCCAATCCATGATTCTCTCTCATCATAGATGTTTCTCTCTTCCTCTCCCTCTGCCTTCTTCTCTGAAATCAATAAAAATATATATTTAAAAAAAAGAAAAAGAGTTACTTCAGCTACAATGGTGGAAAACTCCTTTGAGCGTCCTTGGGCTCTAACACTTAAGATTTAAAAGAAGAACACAGCATGGATTATTACTCTATTAGTGATCCCTTACTTTTATGTAGTCCTTCATAATGTGTATAGTGTTCTCACATACATCTCTCACTGCCACCTCCAATGAATAGGAGGGGAAGGATGACAATTATCCTTATCCCTAATATATAGCTGCCAAAACGGATTCACAATGGCTGGCCCTAGTTGGTTTGGCTCAATGGATAGAGCGTCAGCCTGTGGACTGAAGGGTCACAGGTTCCATTTTGGTCAAGGGCATATGCCCAGGTTATGGGCTCAATCTCCAGTGTGGGAGGGAGGGGAGCAGGAGAGAGCTGATCGATGATTCTCTCTCATCATTTATGTTTCTTTCTCTCCCTTTCCCTCCCTCTCTGAAATTAATTTTAAAAAATGTATAAAAAAAACCAAAATGGCTAAGTAAAATGCCCAAGGGCACAGAAGTATCTGATCTAAATCCAGGTGTTCTGACTTCAAATTGGAAGGTAGAGATTTCAATGGAAAAGTTTTGGGTTTTGGAGTTAGAAAGTTTAAATCCAGTTTGTCACTTAGATTAGTTATATGGTTTTGAGTTATTTAGCTGATCTAAACCTCAGTTTCTTAAAATAGAAAGCAGGAA
Source organism: Murina feae (assembly GCA_004026665.1). NCBI lineage: Eukaryota > Metazoa > Chordata > Mammalia > Chiroptera > Vespertilionidae > Murina > Murina feae. The sequence goes on from PVJC01034721.1 coordinate 9,252, forward strand.
CATTTACCTTGCAGAGAGAGAGATTTTGAGTATTAATTGATATGAGGCACTTCGGAAGTTACCTGGCACACAAGTCTTTCATTCTACTGCCCCTTTCTATTTCTTTGTTTTTCTTTCCTGTGACCTTTCTTATTCTTCCCCTTCCTGTTTTTCTTACCCATGTCCTTCATCTTACCTTTTGTCTTTTCTCTCCTTGCCTCCTTACTGTCCTTTCATTCCTTCCTTTGCTCTGCTTTGTTATACTTGTCTGTTAACACCTTTTGCATCTAGACCAACAGTGGATCTTCTAGTTAGTGGTCCCTGCAGTTACTAAAAGTGCTTCTTTAAGTAACAGCCGATAGTTGGCCTTCAGTTTAGAGTTGGAGTCACGTTTCCAGTGTCAAGAAGAGCTTGGTTTGCTGAATGGAAACTCAAGTAATAGCTCACGGATCCAGAAAGGCTCTGAGGGTGGGATAACCCAAGTTTATTGTTGAAATGAGCAGGCATGCTCTACTAAAAAATAAAATATAAAAAGTATACAAATAATTCTAGGTCTTTCAAGAAAAGAAAAATGGAATTTATTTTAGGGTAAAATAAATTCTACTTTTTAAAAAAGTATTTTGATTGGTTTCAGAGGAAGGGAGAGGGAGAAAGATATAGAAACATTGATGATGAGAGAGTCATTCTTTGGCTGTCTCCTGCACGCCCATACTAGGGATCGAGCCTGCAACCTGGCCATGTGCCCTGACCAGGAATCGAACCGTGACCTCCTGGTTCATAGGGTGATGCTCAACCATTGAGCCACATTGACTGGGCATCCCCAAGACTTTAAAATGCAGTAGCTGCCATGGAGTCTATAAGGTTTTTCAAGATCTAGACTCTGACCAAGATGGCAGCATAGGTAAACACCGAAATTGCGGCTTTGCACACTATTTCAAAATCAGAACAAAAAGAAAAAACGGACACCACCCAGAACCACAGGAAGGCTGGCTGAGTGAAAATTCTATAAGTAGAAAGAGACGGAGGAGGTACGGAAGCAAAGTATGGAGGTACGGAGGCGCGCGCGCAGGGCTCGGGGAGAGGGCTGACGCCAGAGAACAAGGTTCTTTTTCAATTCGGAGGGAGCCACAAACTCCTGGCGGCTCTGAACTCCAGTTCCAGGTGAGTTTCTGGGGACCCAGATGCATACCCGGAGAAATGGGATTGACTGGCACCGGGAGGAAATCCAAAGCGGGTTTCTCTCGGCGTTGCTTGCATCGATTACCTTGGGACACAGAGACTGGTGTCTATTAGTGCAGGGCTGAGAAGCGGCCATAGCTGGTTGCTCCACCTTATAGACTCCCCGAGGCCCCGCCCTTCCCAAGGTGCGCGCAGAGGCTTTTGCATGTAAAAGGCTGAGTAGCTTCAGACAAAGGCTAAAATACCACCTCCTTAGAGATACAAGAGCCAGCGTACCCAGTGGTTAGAGTGGGACCATCCTAAATACAACTCCTCAGATTCACAAGAGACACACTCGGGGCAGACGCAGTGAGCACCAAAGCCCCAGTGAAACAACTCTTGCCCCATAAGGGTGTCTCCAGCACAGAAGTTCTCCCACTGTAGATACAGCTGACTCTCATAACCAAGTGGCTTAGAGGTCAGTTCCTCTCAGTGACCACCTAACACAGAAAGGGAAGCAGCCAAAATGCAGAGACAAAGAAACAGGTCACAAATGACAGAAATGGAGGAAAGCAAACGACTGGATATAGAGTTCAAAACCACGGTTATAAGGTTTTTCAAGAATATTCTAGAGACTGCTGATAAATTTAGTGAGACCCTCGAGGATATGAAAAAAGACCAGCTAGAAATTAAGCACACGCGGACTGAAATAAAGAATAATATACAGAGATCCAGCAGGAGACTAGAGGATTGCAAGAATCAAGTCAAAGATCTGAAATGTGAAGAAGCAAAAACCACCCAACTGGAAAAGCAAAAAGAAAAAAGAATCCAAAAATACGAAGACAGTGTAAGGAGCCTCTGGGACAACTTCAAGTGTACCAACATCAGAATTATAGGGGTGCCAGAAGAAGAGAGAGAGCAAGATATTGAAAACCTATTTAAAGAAATAATGACAGAAAACTTCCCCCACCTGGTGAAAGAAATGGACTTCCAAGTCCAGGAAGCACAGAGAATCCCAAACAAAAGGAATCCAAAAAGGACCACACCAAGACACATCATAATTAAAATGCCAAGAGCAAAAGACGAGAGAATTTTAAAAGTTGCAAGAGAAAAGCAGTTACCTACAAGGGAGCACTCATACGACTGCTGATTTCTCAACAGAAACTTTGCAGGCCAGAAGGGAGTGGCAAGAAATATTCAGAGTGATAAACAGTAAGAACCTACAACCAAGATTACTTTACCCAGCAAAGCTATCATTCAGAATTGAAGGTCAGACAAAGAGCTTCACAGACAAAAAAAAGCTAATTGCCACCCAACCAGTATTATATGAAATGCTGAAAGGTATCCTTTGAGAAGAAGAAAAAGTAAAGATAAAAATTATGAACAACAAATACATATCTATCAACAAGTGAACCTAAAAATCAAGTGAATAAGAAATCTTATGAACAGAGTAAACTGGTGAATAGAATAGAATCAGAGGCATAGAAAGGGAGTGGACTGACAATTTTCGGGGGTAAAGGGTGTTGGGGGTGCAGGAAGAGACTGGACAATAATCGTACATCTATGAATGAGGACAGCGGTGGGGGGGCGGGTAAGGACAGAGGGTGGGGTGGGAACTGGGAGGAGGGAAGCTTTGGGGGAAAAAAAGAGAAACAGCTGTAATAATCTGAACAATAAAGATTAAAAAAAAAAAAGAAAAAGATCTAGGCTCTGCTAACGTCTGTCTGCAGCTTCATCTGCTGTTCCCCAGCTTGCACTGTGTTTAGGAGGACTAAACTTCATGTGGCTTCCCAAACATACCATGCCCCTTTAATGTTTTTGTGACCATTAAATGGGTCATTTTTAAATCCTATAATGCCCTTTCTCCTTTTCTGGCTGGCTAACTTCAACTTTAAAAACCTATCATGACACGACCTCATCCAAAAAGATCTTGCCAACATCCCCCCCCAAATTGAGTTAAGGTACTGATTTTGCCTCTCTGTCTTACATGTGGTTTTGTTTTTGCATTTCCTTCACTGTATTATAATTTTTCTTTTTTACCTTTCTATATACCCTACTGAAATATTAGACTGAGTTCCTTGGCAGCAGTTTATTCATATTATCTCCTACTTCTAGCTTAGGAATCTGGAAAATAGTAGGCATTTACCAAATCCTTGTTGAATGAATAAGTGAATAAATGGATGCAAGAATGAAAAAGGTGCAGTATGTGAAAACACTTTGTATCACAGTGTAGACTTAGTTATTTTTGACCTTACTATAATTTTCATAATTTTTTTTGAAAGTTTAAAGTACCTTACAAGAGAAAAACTTTAAAATTTTAGATTAAGAGGGATAGTTAACAACATGATTATGTCCATCATGGGAAATTATTTGAGGAAAATAAAAAATACTAAAAATGTGAATTGTTAAAAATGTAGAACTACCTTTTATTTTAATAGATAGTGCATGTATACAATATAAAATTTATAAGGTACTAAAAAATACTATAAAATACACAAAGTTTGGTTTTCATTTCCTCACCCTGGTTGCCCAATTTCCCCCTTTCTCTCCCTTATTGTTACCATACTATCTAGATGCCTTCTGTGCTTACAAGGCATAGGCATACCTGTATAAGGATGCTACCTTTTGAAAGAGGAAAGAAAGCGGGCTGTTGTCAAGTAGTGGATGATAAAATAAAATGGTCTGAGAGAGAAAAACTTAGTTCTCACGTTTTTATTTTGAGAGGTGGTTTTCCAGTTTGAGGAAATTACCAAACTGAACTTTGTTTTCAGATTCTGTTGATTAGCAGCATTGTGAAATGTCTCCACTTGTTCCCTTTGATTAGGTTTTCTGCTCCTCACTTTCTCTAATACAATGTTTTACCTCTTCAAATCCTGCCCTTGATTCACACACAGCTGCCCTAGCACTTTTTACTAAGGATGTTTAACCACTTGGGAAAGGAATCGGGCTTGCTCCCCTCACTTCATTCCTCGCCAGCAGATGAAGAGTACAGATGATGGAGGCTGTTTGTGTTTGCTGGAAACAAAAATCCCCAGATACTAGCACCGATTTGGCATTTGCTTCCCTCATCTCCTCTAAGTGCAGTCTTTGCAAAATCTTCATAGGAGAATTCTATTCCTGCTATCTTGGCGGTTTGACATCATGAACCAGTGTAACCTGTTCAATGACACATGAAATAAAGTCTGAACTTGCCTTTAGGAAGAGGTTTGAAATTTGTTTATTCTATCCCTGTGGCAGAGCATTGATACCAAGAGTTAAAGAGCTCTATTAATTTTAATCATAAACCAGTTTTTTAAACCCTAAAAACAGACATTCTTTCATTTCAGACTTATAAAGGTGTTATGGAAAATATAAACTTAGAGTAGAAATCACAAATAATCATTAAAGTCATTAAAATACTTGGCCAAGTATTTCACTAAAAAATATTTACCAAAATCTAGCCACAACTTAATATGACTGACAATATGCTATTGAATTCACATATCGTATTGTTTTTCTTCTCAGACTGCATTCCTCATAGTAGATTGTTATTTATGAGTCTTTAAAATGTTTTTTGTTTGTTTGTTTTTTTGTTTTGTTTTGTTTTTGGTTTTTTTTGGTTGCTGCTCCGAGACACCTGTATTTACAGGAAGCAATTTGGGAAATTTGAGCAATGTTTATTTTTAACATCTATAAGAATACAATGCTGAACAGATAGATTAGAGATACTTAGGTGTTTACCTGAAACACACTTGTTTTCCCTTGGAAGGCATGTGGTGAAATTGGATAATAGAATAATTTTCCAATCATAGCAGCTGTGTCTGGCATGCCACGAAGAACTCGGGTCTCTTCACCTGAACAATGAGTAGTCACAGCCAGCATATTCACGGAGACAGACATGAGCACCAGCAGATTTGGAATTGCTGAAACTCTTCTGATCCAGTTCAGGGGCAAATGGATACCGGTGATGCCCCTGCATTTCTTACTGGTATCCATTGCCTCAGTGTAGTTAGTTCCACTCAGGTAACTGAATATCACTTTACTGAACCGGAAATGGCTTAAAAACTAAACATTTGAGCTCAACTCATTAGTACTTCTTGGGAAGGGAAAATAGATTTTATCTATCTTCAGAGCACTATGTAAGGTTTAGAATCCTTTTGTTTTCTTATTCACATGAACTAATGGAGAATTAAAATAATAATTCCTATCTCAAACATAGTTGCTGCTCTGTAGTAACAATAAATAGAGTAAGAGAGGGAAACCACTGATAGATTTTAACAGTGTCTGCCTTGTGTTGCTTCCTTTAGTCATCTCCATCCAGCTCCACCTAGAGATGAATATGGGACTCTTAAAAGGATGAATTAATGTAATACAGTGAAGATCTACGTAAAACAACAAAAAGCCTTCCCCAGAGACAGCCTTATTCTCATTTTCATCTCTGTCCCTATATTAGACATCAAGGAGTCTACCTTCTCCGCATCCCTGTTCTTGGTTGTAGCAATCGCTCTTTGGGAAAACCTCCCTCCTGTACCTCATAATGAGCTGCTGTACTTGCCAATCACAGTCACCCTCTCTGGTCACGGGTGATCAGATGGCTTAGGTCTGGTCATTCATAATTCTCTGTGCCTCTTGCTGTGGGGAAAGATCAGGTTTGGGTAGGAGACCCAGGCTTGGCTTACTAGAGTCCTTTTCTGTTTTCAGGGATTTTCATATGGAAATGTGCCGCCTTCCCACTCTTCTTCCCCACTCTACCTCAGTCCTCTCCCAGCATCCTCAGTCCACCATTGTCTGGCTTTCCTGACTTGTTGTAGGAAGAGCTCAGTCATGTATATGCACTCTTGAAAATGTTGAATAACCAACCCACTATGTTATCCATTTATTCCTGTATAAATGATACAGCTCCTGTATCTACTCTGTGTAATGGATTGGTCTTCATAGCATCCTATCTATCTAATAAAAGAGTAATATGCAAATTAACCATCACTCCATCACAAAGATGGCAGCAGCCACAGAGCTGGAGCAAGCAGGAGGCTTGTGTTGCCCCGGTGATGGAGGAAGCCAAACTTCCCGCCTGCCCTGCTGGCCCTGAGCTCCGCTCAAGGCTATAAAGTTTCAATTATAGAAGGTAAATAAATCCCAGATACCTGCTTCCAGCCTGCCACACTTGGCCAGCCTGATAACGGCCCTCAGCCCCTCACCCAGGCTGGCCAGGCACCCCAGCAGGACCACCTCACCCTGAAGGGGCTGTGGCCAGCCTGCAAACACCCATTAGCCCCTCACACAGGCTGGCCACACCCCCATGGGGTGAGGGTCTCCGCTCGGGGGCTTGGCCAGCCTGCAAACAGCCATTATTAGCCCCTCACCTAGGCTGGCCAGGCACCCCAGAGGGACCCCTCAGCCCCCGAAGGGGCTGTGGCCAGCCTGAAAACAGCCCTCACTCACCCAGGCTGGTGAGGCACTCCAGCGGGACCCCAACCCTGATCTGGGACACCCTTCAGGGCAAACCAGCTTGCCTCCACCCATGCACCAGGCCTCTATCCTCCTATATAATAAAAGGGTAATATGCAAATTGACCCTAACAGCAGAACAACTATGACACACACTGACCACCACCGGGCAGATGCTCAATGCAGGAGCTGACCCCTGATGGTCAGTGTGCTCCCGCAGGGGGAGTTCTGTAGAGCCACAAGCCAGGCTGATGGCTGCCAGCACAGCGGTGGTGGCAGGAGCCTCTCCCGCCTCCTCAGCAGAGCTAAGGATGTCCGACTACAGCTTAGGCCTGTTCCCTGCTGTAGGCTTGTTCCCTGCAAGTGGACATCCCCTGAGGGCTCCCGGGCTGCCAGAGGGATGTCTGCCAACACCCAGGGAGCGGGCCTAAGCCAGCTGGTGGACATCCCCCAAGGGGTCCCATACTGCAAGAGGGCACATTCGGGACCCCACACCACAAGTGCACAAATTTTTGTGTACCGGGCCTCTAGTTTCTTTATAATGGAGAGCACAGTGCCTGAAGAGGGCACAGGAGAGGCAGCAGGAAGAAGGCTTCTGATTACAGTGCACTAATTTTCTTTTGCCAGCTCCTGCTGTAAGGCTTGTCAGTATTGTATGTGGACGGGGCACCCAGTGGCATTTTGCACGAGCTGCATACTGTCCCTTGGTGACCTTCCAACTGGCCAAGTCCAGTTGACCACTTCACCATGACTCTCCAGAGATGGACACTGGCATGTGTTCCCGACCTCATGTCAGCAGTAGCATCTGCACACTCTGTGCTACTGTCTGGACTCAGTGGCGCCTGCCCACCAGCCTTGGCTTGTCTGTGCCCTGGAGGGTTGTCTTCTGTTGCCTGGTGACTGTAGACCAGCTTTGGCTCAGGCAACCCAGCAAACTTCCCTGTATCCTGGTGGTGGAAATCATTCTCTCTCTGATGAGGTCTAAGCCCCACCTTTGGGAAGTGGGCCCAACTCCAGGTTTTCCTTTCTTGGGCACTCTCCAACGCATCTTTTTCAGTGACTCTCCTATTGTAGTTAAATAATTGTTTGTATACAACCTCCCCTGTTCAAATTATAGTGTGTTTTCTCTTTTCTGATTGGACCCAGATTAATTCACCCTTTATTCTTAACATTGCTTTCAGTGGTTGGCTTGGCTCTTTTCTCACCTATGTGTTATTAATATTTTTATTATTGTTCCACCTCTGAAGTCCATGTAAATTGGGAGAAGCAATCACTATTTTACCTTTTTAATGCATATATGAGAGAGTTTGTAAATTGGGAAATGATATTTTATGTTTATTGATTTAATATCTAACAATGCTTCTTTATATCTTAACCTCATCCTCTCTGAACATTTCCAGGAGGTTGGTTCTTGACTTTTGCCTTCTCTCTGTACCTTAACTTCCTATATCTTTAGCTTCATCCTGATTTCTTTTGGAACTCTGGGCTCACGCCTCCATTGCTATCTTTAGTTTTTCTCTCTACTGTCTAGATGCTGGAAGATAATGTCCAAAATTTTTAATTTTACAGACAAGCTTTCATTAATTCAACATACATGAGGGCCTATATTATACAAGGCACTGTTCTAGATGCTGGGCATACAGAAGTGAACAACATGAGCAAAATCTTTTCTTTACGGAGTTTATATTCCATAATTTAACCCTAATTTATCTTTCCAGACTTATCTCCCTGCATTAACTTGTGCTCCAGGGGAAAATGAATATTTCATTGTTATTTTCCTGCCTCTTTACTAATTATCATGCCTCAAATGATCTTTATCTTCTCTATCTAAATCCTATGGTTTCTCTAAGACTCAGTTTAAATCCATTTATGAATCCTCAGTAGAAAAGTCCCAAAGCACTTCTTGTATCCATTCACAACATTTTCTATAGCAACTTATCTGAGAGATAAAATATGCCATTTTTATAACAGTGACTCGATATGCATATATTTTCAATGAGTAAAGGGTAAGTTTTTTTTGTTTTTGTTTTTGTTTTTAAATATCTTTTTATTGATTTTTTTTTTTACAGAGAGGAAGGGAGAGGGATAGAGAGTTAGAAACATCGATGAGAGAGAAAGATGAGAGAAACATCGATCAGCTGCCTCCTGCACACCTCCCACTGGGGTGGTGCCCACAACCCAGGTACATGCCCTTGACCGGAATCGAACCTGGGACCTTTCAGTCCACAGGCCGACGCTCTACCCACTGAGCCAAACCCGTTACGGCGTAAAGGGTAAGTTTTTGCCAGAATCTCAAAATATAGATGTGGAGGCATGTAGAACTTGAAAATCACCCTCACTGGTCTATACCTTGTGTTTATTTTTCTTTTTAAAAAATGATTTTGGAGAGAGAAGAAGGGAGAGAGAGAAAGAGAAATAATCAATCAATTGTTTCACTTATTTATATATTCACTAGAGGCCCAGTGCACAAAATTTGTGCATGGGCGGGGCAAGGGATCCTCTCAGCCCAGCCTGCACCCTCTCCTAAACTGGCAGTTAGACTTCCCTCTCACAATCTGGGACCACTGGCTCCTAATTACTCACCTGCCTGCCTAATCACCCCTAACCGCCTCTGCCTGCCTAATTGCCCTAACTGCCCTCCCTGCCGACCTGGTCGCCCCTAACTGCCTCTCCCACTGGCCTGTTTGCCTCTTACTGCCCCATCCCCTGCTGACCTGGTTGCCCCCAACTACCCAGCCCTGCCAGCCTGGTCACCCCCAACTGCTCCCCACACTGGCCTAATTGCCTCCAACTGCCCCTCCCCCCACCGGCTTGGTCACCCCTTATTGCCCCCCCCT
>PVJC01034722.1:0-10203 GCA_004026665.1 Murina feae
GCCCTGGCCCACTGTGCCCTGGCTTGGCTGTGCCCTGGTCCACTGTGCCCTGGCCCACTGTGCCCTGGCCCACTGTGCCCTGGCCGGCTGTGCCCTGGCCTGGCTGTGCCCTGGCCCGGCTGTGCCCTGGCCCGCTGTGCCCTGACCCACTGTGTCCTGGCTCAGCTGTGCATCTGAGAGCTAGTCCGACTGAGCTCTGCACTCTGGCCTTCGCCTCCCCAGCTCACCCAGCCCTGGCCTTGGTTTTCTCATCTGTTCAAGGGGCCCCTCCACGTTGCTGAGCCTCCAGTGCTTGGTGATGACCAGAGGGGCTCCCAGCCGTTTCAGGCAGCTGTGTGATTTGGGGTAAAAATGCTCCAATTCAACGAGCAACTGGGAGTAAAGGGAACACAGGTGAGAGACAGCCCGGCCCCACCTGTGGGCACTCCCCTGCCCTCATCGCCGGTGCCCCAGCTGCTGCCCTCTGCACGGAGCTGGGTGCCCCCTGCCGCCCTGGCCACCGCCCCTAATGGAGGGACCCTGAGGAGACCCGGCTCTGCATAGCGCAGGGCCCCGGGGCCCCATCGGAACCCGTTGAGTGCGGCCGCACCACCCCTGCCTCCGGGGCCCTGAGTGCCCGCCGCCCGGTGGGGAGCCTGCACCTGTGGACACCCTCCCGCCGGCCCTCCCGCTGCGTCCTCGCCTGACTACAAGCTGACTAGGGAGATAGACACGCTCCAAAGTGTCTAATCCTGCCCAGAGCGTGGAGCTGAATTAAACCAGCGGAGGAATTAAGCGGAGGCAGGCCCCGGCTTTATCTGCGTCTGAGAAACAGGGGCACGGAGGCTCTCGGCCAGGGGCGGGGCGGGGCCTCGAGCGGGTCCTGACTCTGGGGTACAGGCTAAGGTTGTGCCAGCAGCCGGCAGCTGTCACCTTCTTTTCAGATGAGACGCAGGAGGGAAGGAGTTAAGCAGCGCTGCCTCCCCAAAGCAATTAATTACAGAACTGGAGAGGTAGCCAGACAATTACGTCCGACAAAGGAGGCGCGGGGCAGGCTCCGAGCCTCAAGCCTCGGTGAGAGTAATAAGAGGCTGGCGTTTGGCCGCACGCTGGGCCTTGGGCATCTCTGTCATCGGCCCGCTCCATCCTGCCCCCTGGGAAACCCTGGGGCCCAGGTTGCATTTCTATGGTTACCGGGGCCCGGCCAGGCCCCGGCTCAGGGCAGGGGCAAGTGGCAGCCTGGGCTGGGCGGGGCCTAGGGCTCCGGGAGGTGCCGCCCCGTCTCATCTTGCCGAGAGAAGCCAGCACCTGGGCTGGGTCCAGCATCGCTGCTCACGGGCTGGTGACCTGGGCCAGCAGGGCTCTTGTTCCTTCACCAGCGAGAACAGCATTGGGCGGCGGGCCAGGCGGGTGGGAGGGTGGCGTCTGGGGCAGGCACAGCTCACACACTTCTCCTCCTGCCCCTGCCACGTCGCAGACTCCCAGCCGCCATAGCCCCACCTGGGCCTGCCTGCCTCCAGGACCGTGCCCACCAGCACCTGCCCGTCCAGTGTATGTGTAGCCATGCCAGCCCGGTCAGCACAGCCCTCTAGCATCAGCCTCATTCCCCTGCAGGTGCCAGGGCACCGCCTCCTCCCCCCTCACTCTCCTGGGAACACCCGCATCCGACCCACTCCCTTCCCTGCAGGGAGTGGTGCCACAGGAAGACGGGGCGGGCGGCCTCTGCAGAGCCAGCTGGTGCCCCAGGGACCCACTATGGACAGAACTGGCCTCATGGTGGCATCTGGGCTGGGCGTGGCGGGAGGAGGTGTCTCCAAGGCCCAGGTGCCTCCCCAGTGGCCCCCCAGCGCCTCTGCTGTCCCTTGTGGCACCTGAGGGAGAGACAGCGATTAGGCCTGGGTCTGCCCACAGCTCCTCCCTGTTGGCCTTGGCCTCCTGGCCTGGGAGGGGCCTCCTGGGCTGCCTCCTCCCCTTCACTTAGGCGGCAGGCGGGGGCAAAATTGCCATTTAATTCCCACTCCTATCTCTGTGCAGCAGACACCAGGCGAGGCTTTTCAACGCTAAATGGAACCGTGGGCCACAGGCAAACGCCTTTAATTCTTCATTCCCCCCCCCCTTTCCCCCTCCCGCCCCGCCCCCTCATTGGCCAAGATTTCTGTTTAATTAGGAGAAAGAGAAAATTGTGACATCAATTCAAGGACATCGCAGTCACCATGTAGTGGAAGCAGGGAATTAACCCCAGCCTCCCCCCGCCCCGCCCCCGCATCAACCACGGCCTAGGGGCAGGCGCCACAGCTGCAGAGAAGGGCTGTGGGCTGTCACAGGGAGAGAGGGGCGGGCCTTCCCCAGCAGGAGGGAAAGAGAAGGGAACAGCCACGCATCCCCTCCTGCCGAGTGAGCCTGGCTCCTTCCGAGAGGCTGGACAGTGGGATCTGGCAGAGGGACTGAGTGGAGGGTCACAGGCAACCCCCACCCTAAGGAGGGTCTGGACGGGGCTGGAAGGAGGAGCAGGTTTTCATTCACGGCAGCTGGGAAGTTGAGGAGGACAAACAAATCTACTCATTTGTTTATTCATTCACCTATCATCCATCCATCATCCATCATCCATCCATCCATCCATCCATCATTTATCCATTATCCATCCATCATCCATCATTTATCCATTTATCCATCCATCCATTCATCCATCATCCACCCATCCATCCATCATCCATCTATCCATCCATCCATCATTCATCCATCCATTATCCATCCAGTCATCTATCACCCATCCATCCATCCATCCATCATCCATCTATCCATCATCCATCCATCATCCATCCATTCATCATCCATCCATCATCCATCCATCCATCCATCATCCATCATTTATCCATCCATCACCCATCCATTAATCCATCCATCCATCCATCAATCCATCCATCATCCATCCATCCATCCATCATTTATCCATTATCCATCCATCATCCATCCATCCATCCATCCATCCATTTATCCATCCATCCATCCATCCTTCATCCATCCATTATCCATCCAGCCATCCATCATCCATCCATCCATCATCCATCCATCCATCATTTATCCATTATCCACCCATCCATCCATCATCCATCCATCCATCATCCATCCATCCACCCATCCATTTATCCATCCATTTATCCATCCATCCATCATCCATCCATCCATCCATCACCCATCCATCCATCATCCATCCATCCATCATCCATCCATCCACCCATCCATTTATCCATCCATTTATCCATCCATCCATCATCCAGCCATCCATCCATCATCCATCTATCCATCCTTCATCCATACATTATCCATCCAGCCATCCATCACTCATCCATCCATCCATCCATTATCCATCCATCCATCCATCATCCATCCATCCATCATCCATCTATCATCCATCTATCTATCCATCATCCATCCATCATCCATCCATCATCCATCTATCTATCCATCATCCATCCATCCATCATCCATCCATCTGTCCATCCATCATCCATCCATCATCCATCCATCATCCATCCATCCATCCATCCATCCATTATCCATCCATCATCCATCCATCCATCTATCCATCCATCCTACACATGCTTCAGACCCTGCTCTAAACACAAACTCAATGCCAAGCCAGACAGACACAGTCCCTGCCCACTGGCCATGTCAGTCCCCAGATATGGGCATGAACTGGATGGCTGGACATGGGGTAGGTATATGCTGGTCTCCTTTTCTTATTGCTGGCATGGGGACCCTGGGAGCACACAACTGGGGTGGGGGTGGGGCGAGGGGCAACCTAGGCAGAAAAACATGAGCACCCAGGGCCGGGTAATGAAAAGGGGGCCAGGGAGTGGGCCTTCTGCAGAGAGCAAGCTCTGAGCTGTCTTGGAGGGGAGTCTTCACTGGGCAAGTGCAGGAGGGGGAAATGCAGGCCTGAGGACTGCGGGTGGTGTGGGTGGTGCAGTGCGGACTGGTGGGGCTTCCTGTTCAATGCCCACCTCCCAGGACCCCTCACTGACCATGGAGGTGGCCATGCCCTCCCGAGAGGGAGCGATGGAGACTCCCGTTTGGTTGCTGACCCTCGGTGCCGGGAGGGGACAGTGGTTGTGCCCTCCTTGGCCGGGGCTGGACTCCTGCCCCTGCCCAGCAGTGGGTGGAGAAAACACCCCCAGGTGACTTCAGGGAACACAATGGCACCTGCCCCCGTCCTCACTGCCAGGCCATCCCAGCAGCAACCAGCCACCTGTTGCCAGAACTGGGTCCCTCAGGTCTGAGACAGGAGTGAGGTGGCTGCCACCCTCCCCAGACTCCGGGGCCCTGGGGAGACAGCGAGGAGCCCCGGGGCCCAGGGAGGGAGCCGGCCCTGCCGATGCCTGGGTTTCAGGTTCTGGCCCCAGAACCGGGAGGGAATGGATCCCTGTTTATTTAAGCCCCCTTTGTGGTCACTGGTACGGAAGCCAGTTTCACACAGGAGTTCCCCATCAGAGGCCGAACCTCCCGCGCTCTGGGAAGTGGCCTGCCCCCCGCCCTCCCACATCACTAGGTGCCCCAACGCACACATGTCTCTCCTTCCTGATAATCACTCCCAGTCTGAGGCTTTACCCATTGATTTCAGCCGGGGAGGGGTCCCCCTCCTGTCCCCCGCCCCCAGCAGTGAGAACGTACGTGGTTCCTGCCAGATCAATGCTGCAAACACCCTCAGTGCCGAGTCTTAACGAGATTTCTCCTCCTCCTCCGCGGCACCCCCACTTCTCCCCGTGGCTGAGGCTGGCCTTGTCTTTCCATTGACTTTGTTTCCTATACGCTTCGCACTGATTCCACCCCACACCCCCTCCTCCCCCGCCATGCCAGCCCACCACGCTTCCTGCGTCTTCTGCGTCTGAGTGTCTCCCCAGGCCGGTCCCTCTGTGTGAGGCGCAGTCTTGCCCGAGGTTTCCGCGTGGCTCCCTGGCCTTCTATCTGACCTGGAAGGACATCGGTCAGACGGTCAGATCGTCAGACGGAGCCAGTTCTCCTGGGAAGGGTGTGCGGGAGGCGCCACCGAGCCCTCCTGGGAGAACATCGATTCCAGCCTCAGAAAGTCGCTAGGTGTGCTGGCTGGGGTTGGCTGGAGGCACGGGCAGCGGTTCCTGGCCCAGCCCTGCTGTCGACAAGGCCCATAGTCCTGTGTGTGTGTGTGTGTGTGTGTGTGTGTGTTATATTGTTATTGATCTCAGAGAGGAAGGGAGAGAGAGAGAGAGAAACATTGATGCGAGAGAATCACCGACCGGCCACCAGAGGGGATTCGGCCACCAAGGGCTCCAACCCCGTCGCTCGAGGCCCGGGCATGGTTGTGCTCAAGGAGGGACGCGGGTGGGGACACAGGCACGTCTACCGGGACTCGAGCGGAGGCGAGTGGGGAGGGATGAAGATCAGGGACAAGCAGGCGTGTGGGTCCTGGCCTCAGGGGTCGGTGGGAGGACAAGCCCGTGAGGAGGGGAACCTGTCACGGTGACTGACCACAAGGCGGCATTTAGCTGCGGGCAGGAGGCCTTTCCTGCCGAGAGAAACGGAGCGTGCGGTCGGGTCGGGGCCCCCTCCTTGGCGAGAGCGCAGCCCCGTCGGGCCTCGGCCAGCCTCCGCTCCTCGCCTCCACGTTGCTGTCCCCTCACCCCTGAGCACTGCCTGTAGCTCCGGTGGTGACGGCAACGTGGGTGTGACAGCGTGGCCTTCGGTGGCATTTACTTCTTGTTCCCGGCCAATCGCTGACACATAAACGCAGTTTCCTCCAGAGAAAGTCGAGCTGCTGTGCCTGTGATGGCCCCTCCCACAGACACGGCCGTGCCGTCCCCAGGCCGGCCTGCTGAGTGGGGTCGGCCAGGGGGACCCGCGAGGAGCCGCGCTGACCGGACAGGGCTCTGGATTCGAGGATTCGGCGCTGCCTGTCCTGTGTGGACCGGCCCAGCACGCCTCAGGCTTCTTTCTGTGAAAGGAGCTTCCCAGGGCACTGACCCCAAGGGTCCCAGCACCAGGCCTGCGACCACGTCACCTCCTGGGGTCCCACCGTCCCAGCTGCCAGTTGACGTGTCCTTACGGTGCCGGGATGAGGTCACTGAGGTCTGTGCCTGTTGCTACAGCGTCACTGTCCGTGTGCGGCCGTGGCTACAGTGCTAGGGTCAGCGTGGGGTCCATGCTGTCCTGGGCAGGTGGGGCAGGATAGCCAGCGACTGTCAGGAGCCCCTGCCGGGTGACCTGCCCTCACAGCGCCGTGTCCAGCTTGGGCCAGTTCCTCATCCAGGCTCGCGGGCGAGGAGACACGGCCAGCGCAGGGCTAAGCTCGTCCCAGGTCACACAGGCGTGGGGGCAGCTCGGCGGGACCTCCCTGCCTGCCGGCTGGTGCCTTAGCAACACCTGCTTCGTGGAGAGCCGAGGGCAGCGACTCAGCACCTTCTCCAGCTCGGCGTGGGCTCCGAGGGGGTGGAGGTCACTTACATGATGACAATGTGGGCATCAGTGGAGGCGTCCATCTCGCCGAGACTGCGAGGGTCTTTCCCGACGGCCGGTGACGGGGGTAGGGGTGGGGGGGGATGGGGGACAGTGTTTATCGCCCCATCCCTCCAACAGGGGGCCTGGCCCCGAGCCACCCAGAGTGCTACCCCAGCGACCAGGGAGGGACGGCCAGAGCCCTGCTGTGTGGTCGCGGGAGGACGAGCGGAGAGCACCTCTTCCCAGGGTCCCTCTGCGAGTTGGCCGGCTGGGGGGAGGGGGGACTGAGCAGGAAGATGGACTTATGGGGGGCGCCCGAGGCTTCGGCTCTGGACCTTAGGGGACCCCCCCTCCTGTCCCACTGGCCCTGAGCCATTCCTGAGGCCAGCTGCTCCCCCCAGCAGCTGACTCCCCTGTCCGTTTGCCCAAAATAAAAGGGAAGCCCAACCTCTTTGTTTGGAAGTGGAGGTGCACCCAACTGTGAGAAAATGAAACACCGACAGCAGGCACCCCAGGCCTCATGTCCCGGCGGGCACCCCAGGCCTCTCATCCCAGCGCCTGGTGAAGACAGCCCCTCCTGGAGCCGGCCAAGCGTCGCAGCCCGAGAGTCTGTGGTCCCACCTCCTGGGCCTCAGGGGAGCCCTGTGCCGTCGGGGGTCACCGATCACAGGGGGTGGATAAAAGGGCAGATGGGGGACCCCAAGCCAAGCCACCCCAGTAAGCCCCGGTCCCACAAGAGGGGCAATGCACAGGGACCCCGGCTCGCCGACAGCTGGTCCCCGTTGCGCGAGGGGGCTGGGCTGGGGTGCTCTGCCCTGACCCCCGGCTGCACAGCGTCAGTGGCTCACAGATGTTGCAAGTCTGGGCTTTTAATAAGCGAAGATGCCCGGCCCCTAAGCCGGAGTCACAGATTAGATTTGCTTATTTCACCCCAAACTCCATCAGAGTAAGGCTCGCGGCGACTTCTAAGAGCCTCAGTCTGAAAGGCGCCTCCTGAGACGCGAGCTCTGAGCCGATGCGGGGATTGGATGGCGCCAGGCCTCCGCCAGCCTGCGCTTCTGAGACCATCGTCTCGGGCTGCGGGGACGCGACAACGACAACGCGGCTGATGCTGCGGCGGCTAATCTTCCCTTTGAGGGGCTTTGATGAGCGAGGGCGGGCGGGCGGCAGCTGCTTCCATCGGGGTGGGCTTTGCTGAGCGTGGGGATTTGAAGGCTCTGGGTGGGGGCCGGGGGGAGTTAATGGCGCTGCCTTCTGGGAGGCGGTCTGACTCTGAGGAGAGAAGGCGTCAGCGAAGCCGTGAAGCGTGCCACCCCTGCGTGAGCGGGCGCACCTCACGCTAGGCCCCGAGCCGCCCTCCCGGGGCCCCCCAGCCGCCCCCTGCAGCCCTGCCTCCCCCAGCCAGGCCCTTGGACGGGCTTGTGGGAGCCACCCTCCGCTTCACCCAGGAAGGGCGCCAGTGGAGCCGTTCCCCAGGCTGGGCTCACACTGCAGGTCCCCGGGAGAGAGGCGGCGCGGTGCTGAACCTCTGACTTTCCATGCACGTACTCATTCATTCATTCATTCACTCACTCCCTCACTCATTCTCTAATACACCCATTCATTCATTCACTCACTCACTCATTCAGTCATTCTCTAATACACCCATTCATTCATTCATTCACTCACTCATTCTCTAATACACCCATTCATTCATTCATTCACTCACTCATTCTCTAATACACCCATTCATTCATTCACTCACTCATTCAGTCATTCTCTAATACACCCATTCATTCATTCATTCACTCACTCACTCATTCAGTCATTCTCTAATACACCCATTCATTCATTCATGTACTCACTCTTTCCCTCATTCTCTAATACACCCATTCATTCATTCATTCATGCACTCATTCACTCACTCATTCTCTAATACACCCATTCATTCATTCATTCATGCACTCACTCATTCATTTGTGCAAGGTCATTCACTCACTCACTCATTCCCTCCCTCACGCGTGCACTGTACACACCTTTATTCACGCACCCTTCATTCATTCATGCGTGCATGCATTCATTCCTAAACCCATTCAGCACCAACGCTGGCCAGGGACTGTGGCAGGAAGGTGACGAAACAGCGAGTCCCATGCAGCAATAACCAAGCCCTGGAAAGAACCTAAGCGGCCGTCACAGGCGAGTGATGAGGGAGACAGGGCCTCCACACGATGGGGTGTTACCAGGCATCTGTGACGACGTGGACGCATCCTGAGGGAATTACGCCACGTGAACTAATCAGAGAAACACAAACACTGTGTGGTCTCACCTGCACGTGGGATCTGGACGATTCTCACCAAGATGCGGTGAGCGGAGGCCGGGGTGGGCGAGGGACTGGAGAAGGGCAGCAGGGGCGGCCTCCCAGCTCGAGGATGAGCGAGTGCCGGGGACACAGCAGGTGGAACCTCTGTCCTTTCTTCTCCCTTTTGATTCTGGAGGAGATGATGGACATTAACTACCACAGCTGGAAGGTCATGGCCAGTCCCTGCAGCAGCACGGGGTGAAGGTCAAACATGTTCCCAGGGACGCGCCTGGATCCTGGACTGCAGCCTGGAGCATGACGCAGGGGTGAGGTCAGAGTTCAGCCATCAGGTCATGGGGGTGGCCATTGCTGAGTGAAGGCGGCTGGCACCTGGGGAGCACAGCCGGGTGGGGCATATGCAGGTCTTTGACCCCCATCCAGGGTCAGGTCCCAGTGGGTCCGAGCTCTGAGCGAGGAGGGCAGCTCCAGCGTCCCGTCCTGCTGGGGGGCAGGTCAGCCCTGCTCTGGTCGGCCTGCAGCAAGCCTTTGTCCTGTCGCTGAGGACAGATACACGTCATAGCCTGGCTGCACCACTTCCCTGTCCCACCATCGAAACATTGCAGTGTTGCCCCGGCTGGGGTGGCTCAGTGGATAGAGCGTTGGCCTGCGGACTCAGGGTCCCAGGTTCCATTTCAGTCAAGGGCATGCCCTCACTTGCAGGCTCCATCCTTGGCGTGTAGGGCGGTGCAGGAGGCAGCTGATCCGTGTGATTCTCCCAGGGATGTTTCTCTCTGTCTCTCCCCGCCCCTTCCATTCGCTTTAAAAATCGATGAAAACCACCCTCAAGCGAGGACTGACAGGAGACCCCCAAAACCTTGGCAGCGCGCTCCGGGTGGCGGGGTCACCGTCGCCGCCTCGCCTGCTCACCGGGCATCAGACTCCCAGGAAGACAAGCCGAATGTGGAGGCCGGAGCCGGGGTCCGAGGGCCACTTCTGGTCACCCCCAACCCATGCAGGCCGGACCCCAAGGTCCCACCGGCCGCCTGCTCCCGGGAACCTGCTGGGAAGGGGGGACCCCTGGTTCTGCTGGTCTCCCCGGCACCCTGCACCCCCCCCCCCCACACACAGCACTGGAGATCAGAGCATATGCTGTGCTATTTCTGTTTTTCAATAAAATCAACATTAACGTTTTTTTTTTAACAAAGCACCAGGCACCACTGAGAGCAATTAGCACCGCATCACGGATCAGCAGTGGCTCTGCAGAGGCCCGCAGTGCAGCGCTCGGCCTCGGCCTCCTGAGCAACGCGCCTGCTAAGCGGGCCGGGGCCTGCCGCCGCCAGAGCTCAGAGTGGGGCTTCCCACGGCCGAGTCTCCACCATCATCTTCCTGATCTTTCCCTCAAAGCAGCATTTTGTAGCCGGAGACAGAGGGTTCAAATGTGACCAGGACTCAGGGCTCAGCCATGATCAGTAACC
>PVJC01034723.1:0-18660 GCA_004026665.1 Murina feae
AACATAAACAAATACAGAGACAGAGCAGCCTTGAACAGACTATCATCCTACAGCTGGAAGGCTGGGGATGGTTGGGGGGGAGTTGGGAGATCAACTGAAAGACTTGCATGCATGCATAGGAGAATAATCAGTGGACACGGGAAACTGGGGGTTAGGGAGGAGGGGGGGGAAGGGCAAGGGGAAAAAATGGAGATCTATCATCTGTTGTAATACTTACCTATCACTTGTTGTAATACTTTAAGCAATGAAATAAAAAATAAAAAATAAAAAATAAAAAAGTTAGCAATCTATAAAAAGGTTGAAAATTGTATCAAAAATGCAGATTTGATTAATATTTGAAAATTTTACTCAATTTAATTAATACACTAATAACAAAGGAGAGCAGAGAACCAAGATGATGACATAGGTAAACACCTGAACTTGCTAACTGCGCACAACCACATTAAAACTACAACTAAAAGACAAAACGAATACCATCCAGAACCATGGGAAGGCTGGCTGAGTGGAAATTCTACAATTAGAAGGAAAGAGAAAAGCGCATTGAGTCCGGTAGGAGGTGCAGAGGTGCGGAAGTGCAGAGGTACGGAGGTGTGTGTGAAAGGCGCTGGGTACACTGTTGTCTTTTTCAATTGGGAGGGAGATACAAGCTCCCAACTGCTCTGAACTCCAGTTCCAGGCGAGGCTCTGGGGACCCAGACTCAGACGGGGAGAAACTGGACTGTTTGGCATTGGGCTGGACATGAGGGTAGCTTTCTCACAGAGGTGCTGCAGCGGGTCATTATTCCTGCACAGGGCATGGGACATAGACCCAGAGACCTCCTAAAGGCAGAGCAGAGTGTCATCCATTTTGGTTTGCTCCGCCCTGGTGATTCCAAGACCCCGACCCACCCAATTTACAACCACACCCAAGTTGTGCACAGAGGCTTTTGCATATGAATGGCCAGGCCTTTCTTCACCTAAAAACCTAGGCAGACTCAGTGAGCGCCAAAGCCCCACTGAATCAAGTCCTGCCCCATAAGGGTGTCTCCAGCACAGAAGTTCTCCCATTGTAGACACAACTGATGCTCACAGCCAATTGGCCTGGAGGTCAATTCCTCCCAGTGATACCAACAGTAATCAAGGCTTAACTATAAGACTGCACACAGCCTAAGAAGGGGTACACCAAGAGTGTCCACCTCAAGTAATTAGGGAGGCTGAGCCACTGGGCCCTACAGGACACTTAGCACACAAAGCCACTCTTTCAACACAAGGAAGCAGCAAAAAAGCAGAGACAAATAAACAGGTCACAAATGAAAGAAATGGAGGAAAGCAAACTACTGGATATAGAGTTCAAAACCACGGTTTTAAGGTTACTCAAGAATCTTCTAGAAACCTCCAAGAAATATAGTGAGACCCTCAAGGATATGAAAAAGGACCAATTAGAAATTAAGCATACACTTACTGAAATAAAGAATAATATACAGGGGCAATACACCTGTCAAACGGTAATGCAGGTATCCTAAGGCAAGCTCAGGGAGGATAGAAACTTCCAGTGGAGCAGAAGGGCAAAAGCTCACTTGATCTTGATTTTCAATATGAATACAGACTGTGAAAACAGGGCCTCACGATCCTTCTGACCTTTTGGGTTTTAAGCGGGAGGTGTCAGAAAGTTACCACAGGGATAACTGGCTTGTGGAAGCCAAGTGTTCATAGCGATGTTTCTTTTGATCCTTCGATGTCGGTTCTTACTATCATTGTGAAGCAGAATTCACCAAGTGTTGGATTGTTCACCCACTAATAGGGAACGTGAGCTGGGTTTAGACCGTCATGAGACAGGTTAGTTTTACCCTACTGATGTGTTGTTGCCATGGTAATCCTACTCAATACGAGAGGAAACCCAGGTTCAAACATTTGGAGTATGTGCTTGGCTGAGGAGCCAATGCGGCGAAGCTACCATCTGTGAGATTATGACTGAATGCCTCTAAGTCAGAATCCCGCCCAGACAGAATGATACAGCAGCGCCACGGAGCCTCGGTTGGCCTCGGTTAGCCAGTCCCCCACCGTCCTCGCCAGTGGGCTGTTGTGGCCCTGCGGCACGGTGCGCTCCACCATGCATCGGGACCAGGGTCTGGTTCAAAAAGCCCTTCGTCCTGGGAAATGGGGTGCGGCCGGAAAAGGGGTCGTCCCCATGCCCTTCATGCAATGCACGTTCATGGAGAACCTGGCGCTAAACCATTTGTAGATGACCTGCTTCTGGGTCAGGGTTTCATACATAGTAGAGCAGCTCACTCGCTGCAATCTATTAAAAGTCAGCCCTTGACACAAGGGTTTGTAAAAAATGAAAAAAGAAAGAAAAAAAAAAGAGTAATATACAGAGATCCAACAGCAGACTAGAGGACCCCAAGAATCAAGTCAAAGATGTGAAATACAAAGAAGCAAAAAACATGCAACCAGAAAAGCAAAAGGAAAAAAGAATACAAAAATATGCAGGTAGCACAAGGAGCCTCTGGGACAACTTCAAGCATACCAACATCCAAATTATGGGGGTGCCAGAAGAAGAGAGCAAAATATTGAAAATCTATTTGAAGAAATAATGACAGAAAACTTCCCTTACCTGGTGAAAGAAATGGACTTACAAGTCCAGGAAGCACAGAGAACCCCAAACAAAAGGAATCCAAGGAGGACCATACCAAGACACATCATAATTAAAATGCCAAGGGCAAAAGACAAAGAGAGAATCTTAAAAGCAGCAAGAGAAAAACAGTTACCTACAAGGGAGTACCCATATGACTGTCAGCTGATTTCTCAATAGAAACTTTGTAGCCCAAAAGGGAGTGGCAAGAAATATTCAAAGTGATGAATAGCAAGAACCTACAACCAAGATTACTCTACCCAGCAAAGCTATCACATTTAGAATTGAAGATCAGATAAAGAGCTTCACAGATAAGAAAAAGCTAAAGGAGTTCATCACCACCAAACCAGTATTATATGAAATGCTGAAGGGTATTCTTTAAGAAGAGGAAGAAGAAGAAAAAGGTAAAGATTAAAATTATGAACAACAAAGTGACAACAAATACATATCTATCAACAAGTGAATCTAAAAATCAAGTGAATAAAAAATCTGACAAACAGAATAAACTGTTGAATAGAATAGAATCAGGGACATAGAAAGGGAGTGGACTGACAATTCTCAGGGGGAAGAGGGTATGGGAAGAGACTGGACAAAAACTGTACACCTATGGACGAGGACAGTGGGTGGGGGTAAAGGCAGGGGATGGGGTGGGGTAGGAACCAGGTGGAGGCGAGTTTTAGGGGGAAAAACAACTGTAATCTGAACAATAAAGATTTATTAGAAAAATAAATATTAAAAAAATAAAAAATAACAATGGAGAACAATTATGTGAATATCTCAATTAATGCAGAAAAGCATTTTAATAAAATTCAACATTCATTCATAATAAACTCATAAGTGAATAACAGTATCTACAGAAAACCTTCAGCAAACATCATACTTAATGGTGAAATGCTTGAGGCTTTTCCTCTTAGATCAGGAACATACCATTTCAATTCACTGCACAGGTAGCACAATTAGGCAGGAAAAAGAAATCAAAGATATAATATTGGAAAGGATGAAATAAAAACTTCATTTGCAGATGTGATATTCACAGATGATTGAACACATACAACCAGAAGAATCTGAAGGTAATGTATTAAAATATAGGAGCAATATAAACAGGAGAGCAATAAAAAAATCCATTGGTTTTTCTATTATAGCTACAGTTAGAAAATGCAATTTTAAAAACACTATTTACAATACCATTAAAAAAAGTCAAATGCTAAGGAATAAATGTAACATAAGTTAGGTAAGACCACTAAATAGAAAACTATAAAAAATTATCAAGAGAAATTAAGATCAAACCAAAGAAAATGAGAAAAGGAAAGTGAAGGGGGAGTAGGGACAGGGGAAAAGAGAATAAAAGTATAATATTTAATACATTAAATGCAATCTGAATACAATCTCAATCAAAATATTGCTATAAAACTGTAAGGCTCATTATAAAATGTGTATGGAAATGGCAAAGGGCCAAGAAAAGCCAAGGAATCTTAAAGATAACTAAGTAGAAGAAGCTACTCCTATTCAATATACTATAGACCAAATCAACACAAAGTTACAGAAAATAAAACAATGTGCCATTACAAGGATAAGTAGACAGATTAGTAGATCATGATAACATGAGACAAAGGTGGCACTAAAAAGTAAGGGGAGGATAAGAGACTTAAATAAATAACAATGGGTCACTCTAGATATCTATATGGAAAAGCTCACACCACACCCCAAAATCAATTCCAAGTAGAGTGTATATTTAAATATAAAAGATAAAGCAATAATGCTTCTAAAAGACAAACAGAATATCTTCATGACCTTAAACTAGAGAGATACAACATGCACTAACATAAGGTAGTGATACCATCAGTTATAAAACAATTAAACATTTCTGTTCATCAAAAGATCTTTTTAGAGACTGAAAAGACAAGCCACCAAATGAGAGAAAGTATCTGCCAAACTATTAGGAAATGGAAAAAAATTAAAGTCAATTAAAAAACACACACACACATACCGGAAAATGTGCAAAAGATTTGAACAGGCAATCCACCAAACAGGGGTCCAAGTGGCCAATAAACTTATGAGAAAGTGCTTAACCTCCTTAGCCATCTGGGAAACACAAATTAAGATCATGGGACCATTGCATACACATTAGAATGGTTCAAGTTAAGACTGACAACACCGTGCATTAGCAAGGACATGGAACAACAGCAACCCAAACACTGCTAGTGGGAATGTAAATTAGTGCAACCACTTGGTAAACTGTTCTGTAATGGCTGCTGATGCTGAACCCATGCATATCCTATAACCCAGCAATTCTAAGTATATACCCAACCGAAACTGTGTATATACATATCAAGAAACATATACAAGAATCTCCTAATGTAATAAAAGAGTAATATGCAAATTAACCATCACTCTGAGACACCAAAGCCATGCCCCCAGCCAATCAGAGCAGCTATATGCAAATTAACCTAGCCAAGATGGAGGCCAGCAGCCACAGAGCTGGAACAAGCAGGAGGCTTGCCCCTGCAATGCAGGAAGATAAGGTTCCTGTCTTCCTAGGCTGGCTGTGGCCTCTGCTTCAGGCAACATAGTTTCAATTATAGAAGATAAATAAATCCCGGAGACCTGCTTTCTGCCTTGGGCTCAAGGAAACGCTGGGAGCCTGTGTTGTCAGGGGAAACCCGACCTGGGCTCCAGTTAAAGCAACAAAGTTTCAACTTTAGAAGTTAAATAAATTCTAGCCAGCCTCGCTGGGACGTTGGGTCAATGGGAGCTGTGGCAAACAGCCATCAGCCCCTCACCCAGGCTTCCCAGGCAACCCAGTAGGGACCCAAACCCTGAAGGGAATGTGGGCAGCCTGAAAACGGCCCTCAACCCCTCACCCAGGCTAGCCAGGCACACCAGCAGGTGGACATCCCCAGAGGGTTCCCAGATTGCGAGGGCACAGGCTGGGCTGAGGAACCCCCCCGAGTGCACAAATTTTTGTGCACCAGGCCCCTAGTGTACTTATAAACATCATTTATAATATGTACTTATAAACATCATTTATAATAGCCCGAAACTGAAAAACGCCCAAATATACATAAAAAAATAGAATTTTGGTCTGTTAATACAATAGAATACCATACAGAAAATGAACTATGGCTTCACCATCATCAGGGATGAACCTAACAATGTTGACTGAAAGAAGGCCAACATCCCTCAAAGGGTCCTGGATTGTGAGAGGGTGCAAGCCAGGCTGAGGGACATGGACTAGTATTTTAATGTTTATCTACACAGTGTATATCGGGTGCAATGAATAAAAAGACTTTCATCAATGCATATCATGGCTAAACTTCAGAGTACTGGGGGGGAGGGGGGAGAAGATATAGGGGAGAGGGTATCCCAAAAGAGCTTTCAGGGACTGAGGTATAGGGAAATAGGTCATATACAAAGGACCAGAAATCAGAACAGAATCTCCCCAAGTTACACCAAATGCTTAAATATAGTGGAATAACACCTTAAAAATGTAAAGGAAAAAGACTTTCAAATTAAAATCTTTACCCAGCGAAACTAAATAGACAACTGTAAGAATGAAACACCTTTTCAGCTATACAAGCTTTTAAGAAAAAGTTATCTCCCATGTACTCTTTCATAGGAGACTACCAGAGAATGTACTACCCGAGAAAAAGGAAGACAGGATTCAAGAAACAGAATCAATATAACATGAGAAAAATAAAATGCTCTGAATTTGGTGACAGGGAATCCCAAAAATTCAGCTATTTAGCTGTCCAAACAAGTAACTTGTTCAATTGGAGCAGAAGGATGGAGAGTTCTAAGAAGGATTTTTCTCTTTTTTAAAAATACTAGAGGCCCAGTGCACGGGTTTGTGCACATGCATCAGTGGGGTCCCTCAGCCTGGCCTGTGCCCTCTTGCAATCTGAGACCCCTCAGGGGATGTTAGACTGCTGGTTTCAGCCTGATCCTCACAGGCCAGGCAGGAATCAGGCCAAAATTGGCAGTTTGGCATCCCGTGAGGGATGTAGTAGTGCAGATGTAGTAATGCATGAAGCAGCAGGTGGCCAGGGAGGAGCCCAAGCCAGGGCCTGGTGCTGTGCTGCTCCCACTTGGTAGTGTTGCCGCAGAGGCGAGAGAAGCTTGCGCCACCACAGCTGCACTTGCCAGCTGTGATCCTGGGGTCTGGCACCCATCGGTCAGCTGAATGGTGCTCCCACTGTGGGAGCACACTGTCCTGCATTGAGCATCTGCCCCCCTGGTGGTGAGTACACATCACAGCGACCGGTTGACTGGTCGTTTGGTCACTTAGGCTTTTATATACATAGATTTTTTTGTTGATATTTAGGGAGAGGGGGAGGGGGAGAGAGAAACATCAATCGGCTGCCTCCTACATGCCCCCTACCAAAATCAAGTCCAAAATCCCAAAACCTGGGCATGTGCACTGACTGGGAATAGAACTGGCAACCTTTTGGTGCACAGGCTGACACCTAACCAACTGAGCCACACTGGCCAGGGGTAAGAAAGATTTCTTAAAAAAAAAAGGGGGGGGGGAGTTTTAGAATTGTGGAATAAATTGTAAGAACACAAAAAGCCAAGGAAATTTTTAAAAGATCACTCATTTAAAAAGCCAGATTTGAAAGGTCACATATGGATATGATTCCATTTCTATGACAGTCTCTAAAAGGGCATTAGGAGAGAAAACAGATGAGCAGTTGCCAGAGGCTGGGGTTGGAAAGGACTTGACTACTATGTGGGAATTTTCTATATCCTAACTAGTGGTGATCACAGGACTATATATATTTATCAAAACATATACATAGAAATACATACTAAAAATGGTGAATTTTACTGTTTATATTACACAAAACATGTGGTACAGGTGGCTGTGAATTAAATTTTAATCTTCTACAAGAGGAAAATAGTCTAAAATTTAAAAGTCAGCAAACAAAAAAATAAATAAATAAAAGTCAGTAAACAGCCTTATAAGCAAGCTATTTAGAAACACTGGCTGTCCTGTTTCCTGGACCCTTCCTTACAAAAGAAAGAGCTAGTGTAGACAGACAGTGGTTGCCTGGGTCGGGGGACGGGACATGGGAGTGAAAAACAATACAGGGCATTGCTGGGTTTTTTTTACTTTGTTTTGAATATATTTTTATTGATTTCAGAGAGGAAGGAAGAGGGAGATAGAAACGTGAATGATTAGAGAGGATCACTGATCGGCTGCCTCCTGCATGCCTCACAAGGGATGGAAACCACAAACAGGGACATGTGCTCTGGGAATAAAACGGTGACCTCCTGGTTCACAGGTAGAAGCGCAATCGCTGAGACACGCTGGCAGGTAGAGCACTGCTATTCTTTGATATAAGACTTATGATACTGAGAGGTCTTCACGATCATATTCCAGGTATTCAACGTCACAAGGCATCTGCTCTCATTTAAAAATCATCTTTGGATTTTGTTTTCTTTGTGAACAGCTGAGTACTGATGAAAGAGCCAACATCCAGTCATCTTCAAAGTTTGAATTTTTGGCAGGTGTTGCATGGGTTTTTTTCTCTTGGAGTACTTGTGGTTTAACAGTTTATATGTGATAATCTCTTACATCATGCTACTTAGGCTATCAACCTGTTTAGTGAATGTGACATTTATAGTTTTCACTAACTTATTTTGTCTTTCCTGCACTTTTCTTTTTAAATAATTAAAGGCTAATTCTATATACACCAATGTACATTGTTTGTTTAAATTAATCCTAAGTGTAAGATATCTAATACCTCTAAATATCATATTAAGTGCAAAGAAATAGTCATCTTAAAGGATAATTAATGAAGATTAAATACCTTATGTTATTCTGATAACAAATGGGAACCAATGATTACTTGTGTCCATTTTAATAGGATTTGTTTTGTTTCAATATAATTAGAAATGAAATTTATGGCCTGTGAATACAAAAACTTCCTATTAAGATTAATAGTATTTATTTATATTTTTAATTTATGAGAATTTATCCTATCCAGGGGTTTTTCAGTATCAAATTACCTTGACTGGCAGGGGAAGACTGTATTTGACTTAAACCCCTAAGGTTTCACAAATACTAATGCTTATTAGAATAAAGGTAAAACAAGTAGCACCTACTGAATTTTTTAAAAATATATTTTATTGATTTTTTACAGAGAGGAAGGGAGAAGGATAGAGAGTTAGAAACCTCAATGAGAGAGAAACATTGATCCACTGGGAATGTGCCTGCAACTAAGGTACATGCCCTTGACCAGAATCGAACTTAGGACCCTTCAGCCCGCAGGCTGACGCTCTATCCACTGAGCCAAACCGGCCAGGGCTGAATTTTTTTTTAAGGGAGGAGTCCATCTAAGTAAAAAATATGAAGTAATTAACACTCAGGAAAACAGTAATTTTGATATACCAATAATCATTAAAAAAAAACAAAAAACAATGACTGGCATTTAGAAAACAGAACAAGGATGTCATAACCCAGGAGTATCTGAAGCAGTATCTCTAGGGGTTGAGGTAAGAACTATGGATTGGATTTTAACTGCAATGAGATGGCATTGGAGGGTCTGATTTGCTTTATGGATCAAATATGCTGAGAAGTGTGAATAAGCTCTGTAAATGCTAAAGCATCATATCAGCATATTTTATTATCTGAACAGAGGACAAATTGAAAGGGAGATGGAAATAAGGCACACTAAAATCTAAGTAGGACAGGCCTATTCTAAACCATGCAGCCAGGAGTCTTCTCGGCTTCTCTTAAGTTCCATTTAGGGAAATGGGCAAGACTTGGGGAAGGAAGATCAGGTTCGGTGGAAAAGGAATCAGGAATATTACTTTTGACATATTAAGTTTGAGCTGTCCATTAGATATCTAACCACAGGTGATGACAAGGTATTTGGGTATACCCACCTGGAGTAAAAGGGGATAATCAGGATGGAAATAGAGATTTAGGATCCATCAGAATATAGAGTACTTATTAAAAACAATACTCACTAACCTTTACAGCATGCTTACTATGTTTCAGGCATTATTGAGGTGCTTTACATGTATTAACTCACTTGTTCTTAACCTTAACAGATTAGCCCCATGACTGTCCCTATTTTACAAATGAACAAACTGAGATATAAAGAAATTAAGTAGCTTGCCCAGAGACACATAGCATGGGCCAGAGCTGGGATTGAAGCCTAGGTAATCTGATTCCAGAACTCTTTAAAGGCACTGGACTGTCTGGGAGCACAGACAGATAGAACATGACTGAGGAGGAGGAAGACTGTGCCCTCAAAATATTTCATTTCAAACAATGTACTGAGACCTGAGTACCTACCAAGTACCTGGCACCATTTCAGTCTCTGCAGGTGTAAAGAAAAATAAGACAATGTCCCTCAAGAAGATAATGTCCCCAATAGCTGCAGGTTGGCAGCAACTTTTAATGAACATCTGCTATGTGCCACACACTTGCCAAGCATTTTAGACGTATCATTTCACTTAACCCTCCTAACAACACTATGAGGTAGATGTTATTGCCATTTTAGAAATAAGGAAACTGAGGTTAAATAATACAACCTAGGTCAGTCAACTAGTGAATGACAGAACCAGGGATCAATCTAGGTCCATCCTGAAAATCTGGTCTTTTCCAAGGATTTCCTGTTACATGTTATAACATGGGTGAACCTTAAGGACATTATTCTAAATGAATGATTCCACTCATATGAGTTATCTAAAGTGTTCAAATTCACAGAAACAGAAAGTTGAGTGGTGGTTACCAAAGGCTGAGGGAGGACGGGTAGGGTTGTCTACTGGGTATAGAATTTCAGATTTTCTTTTTTAAAATATATTTTTATTGATTTCAGAGAAGGGAAAGGGAAAGAGAGACAGAAACATCAATGATGAGAATCATTGATTGGCTGCCTCCTGCACTCCCCCTGTTGGAGATTGAGCCTGCAACCTGGACCCTTCTACAGTGTAACTTTATATATGTATGTGAATCTTGAGCCATTTCGTATTGTTTACTCATGATTAGAAGGACAGAATAAAATAAAGACGAGGTGGTCAGTTTGTATGGAGGTTTACAGATGAAGCAGTTCTGACCAAAATAGAACCAGGACCCTACAGTCCTCCAGGCTGACCTTCTATCCACTGAGCCAAACCATCTAGGATTAGAATTTCAGATTTTCAAGATGAAAAAATTCTGGTGACTTGTTTCACAACAATGTAAATATACTTAACACTACTGAACTGTACACCTAAAAAATGGTTAAGATCGTATGTGCTATGTTTTTTTATAACACAGTTAAAAAAAAAATTTTTTTAATCTGGTCTTTCCCATTATAGCTCATGCCATAATGGATATGCTTACTGTGCTATAGAAATACCTGTGAGGCCCTGGCCATATGGCTCAGTTGGTTAGATCATCGTCCTGTGCACTGAAGGGTCTCGGGTTCGATTCCCAGTCAGAGCATATACCTAGGTTGCAGTTAGATCCCCAGTCAGGGCGAGGTTGGGGTGAATACAAGGGAGGTAACCAATTGAGGTTTCTCTTTCACATAGATGGTTCCATGGTTCGTTCCCTCCCTCCCTCCCTTACTCTCTCTCTAGAATCAATGAAAAACATATTCTCTGGTGAAGATTTAAAAAAGAAAAGAAATACCTTTGCACAACTAATTTACTCTGCAATATTGGGGTGGGGGGTGGGATAGAGGGT
The DNA here is from genome assembly GCA_004026665.1 of Murina feae. Taxonomy (NCBI): domain Eukaryota; kingdom Metazoa; phylum Chordata; class Mammalia; order Chiroptera; family Vespertilionidae; genus Murina; species Murina feae. The sequence continues at coordinate 11,292 of PVJC01034723.1, forward strand.
GGGAGGCAAAGAAGAAATCAAGGAAAGTTACCAGGAAAGAATACATTTGAAAGATGAAGGTCCCCACTTTATATTCACTGTAGTTCTGGGAAGGTGTCTCCATTCTCCACCTCTGAAATAGCCCCTACACCTCTATACTACATCTTCACAACCATCCGCCTAAACCAATACTCCAGGAGCCTTCTATCTGGTGAACTCCTCCAGTCTCCTACCATTCCAAATAATCCAACACTGAAAACAAATTAAGTATCCTAAATTGCTCCATTCTTTATGCTTAAGAACTCTTGTGCCTCTCCATTGCCCTCAGAACATAAAGGATTGTCAAGATGGCGTTTAGAAGCAAGTTATCGAACCTTTCAGTGCCTTGGTTTCCTCACCTGTGTTAAGGGATGAGTCCTGACATTGAATTAAAAAAAACACGAGGATTAAATAAAAACACTGTATACCTTGCACAATGCTTGAGCCAAAGTATCTGATCAGTAATGGGGAGTTAGCTCCCTTTCTGCCTGTCCCTAATACCCAACTCAGCAAAAGCATAGAGCAAGTATTTCCAGGATCTTCGTAAGGCAGATAGAGAAGAACGCCAGCGGGGGGAAAAAAGTTGCTCATCTATGCTTATCCCAAGCCAGGAAAATATTGCTCACCCAGAACTGCTTCATCTGTAAACCTCCATACAAACTGATCACCTCGTCTTTATTTTATTCTGTCCTTCTAATCATGAGTAAACAATATGAAAAGGCTCAAGATTCACATACACATATAAAGTTACACTCCCGTATTAGAGAATGTTAGAAAGTCTCGCTCCCATGTTTTCTCCATCTACACAATTGCCACCACACTCCCACCAACCACTTTATTACTTTTTTGTGTTTCCTTCAAGTTTCTTTATGGCCCTGTTCCATTTGGCTCAGTGGATAGAGCGTCGGCCTAGGGACTGAAGGGTCCCAGGTTCAATTCCAGTCAAGGGCACATGCCAGGTTGTGGGCTTCATTCCCATTGGCGGGTGGGGGGGCGAGGGGGGGGGCGCGGGAGGAAGCCGATCCATGGTTCTCATCGTTGATGTTTCTATCTCTCCCTCCATTCCTCTCTGAAATCTACAAAAATATTTTTTTTAAAAGTTTCTTTATGCAAAATCTGTCTTTAAATTGTTAATGTTTTACAGGTGTGTTTACAATTTAAGTTCTGGGAACATGGAGGGGGATGGGAAGGAGCAAGGAGCTTAAGTCATTCATCCTGATTTACCCTAAAGCAATGGCCTTCGTTCATTAAAAAAAAACAGTAATAATCAGCCCTGGCTGGTTTGGCTCAGTGGCTAGAGTGTCAGCCTGCGGACTCAAGGGTCCCAGGTTCGATTCCGGTCATGGGCATGTACCTTGGTTGTGGGCACAACCCCAGTGGGGGGTATGCAGGAGGCTGCTGATCATGTTTCTAACTCCCTATCCTTCTCCCTTCCTCTCTGTAAAAAAAACCCATAAAATATATTTTTTAAAAAACAGTAATAATCATATGTTAGGTGCCTATTATAAACCAGATACCAAATATAGCATTAATAGTAACTGATTACCCTTCTGCCCTTACTATGCACCGGAAACGCATTTAAGGCTTGACACAATACACTCCTCTGACCCCCCACAACACCTTGAGGTAGGTTACTAATTATTAACTCCATTTTACAAATGGGGAAACCGAGGCAGAGAAGGTAAGTTGCCCACGCAAGACAGAGCAGGGCTTTGCATCCAGGCCTGACACCACTCTTACCCATGACACCACATCGGCAAAACAGATCGAGTCCCTGCACCCGTTGGAGCAAAGCCTAACACGAGATACTGGTGAGAAAAACGGGGTAGGCAACAAAGAAATATGAAATCACACACGAAGGAAGGAAGGTGGGCGACACACACTCAGGGCTGTGACCGAGTACCGACGAGGACTTACTTGGGGTGGGGGGTCAAGGAAAGGAAGGCCTCCTTGAGAGAATGACAAAACGATAACCCGAAGGAACGCTGAGGGGCTGAAATGACCGCCCGCCCCATTGACTGGACGAGGCGGAAACTCGAGGCGCGCAGACACTGAAGCCAACTCGCCCGGAGCCCCCAGACGTGCGGACGTGGCGCAGGGGAGGCAGGACCCAGACGCAGGCCCCGGGCTCGCACACGCCATCCGTCCCGGCTGCAGCCCGGCTCCGCTCGGCCCCCAACCAGGGGCCTGCCGACGGCCAGTGCCCACCCCCGCCGCGGCTGACAGCGTGCGTGCTAGCCACGGGGGGACCCCGCGGCCGGCCAAGGGGCGTCGGGCCCGTCCTGCGGTGGCCGGAAAGGCCTCTTCCCCGGCCCCCCGCCAGCTCCCGCCTGGTCCGCCCGCCCCGCCCCTCCGGGCCGGCTTCGTACCTGCACGGCCCGGACCAGGCCCCGGCCGGTCAGCTGGCCCTGCCGCAGCTGCAGCAGAATGTTAGCGGGCCGCGGCCGGCCGCCCCATCCGCCCCAAGCCGCCACCGCTGCCGCCGCCCGTCGCCCTCGGCCGGCCCCAGACCCAGCAGCCGCCGGCGCCGCCGCCATATCGCCTCGTCGGACAAACAGGAAGCAAGCTGCCCCAGGGCCGCGGAGACGTCTACGGGGCGGCAGAGGGGTCGCCGCAGCGCCCCCAGCGGGCCGTCGGTGGAGGCACAAGCCGCGTGGCAGGGACTGTGTGCGCCGCGGAGGCTGCTGGGAAATGTAGTCTTGGCTTCAGACGGGGCAGGTGCAGTTGAGAACTTTGCTGCCTCAGTTGCTTTTCCGGCCCCTGGGTGCGACATTTTGCGGGCCAGGTCCCCCAGGTCTAGGACGAGTCCTGCTTGCGCACTCTCCCATTTCTCGTCTGTTGTGGGACGGTACAGCCAACTGGCCTGGGGAAGAACCTGGGCTCCAGGCCAGGAATCAAGCCTCTTGGAATTCCTCACTGTCTCTCCGCCGACCTCCATTCCTTGCGCAATTTCCTTGTTAGTTCATTCAATCATTAGTTACTGGGAGCCTATTCGGCCAATAAATAATTCTTAGGGGCCTGCTTTGCACCTGGCACTGAGCAGGTCACTGGCAATACAGGGGTGCGCAGAACAGACTAGATACCCTGATTGGGAATGCCGGTTACATGGGAAGATAGCAAGTCCATACATAAATAAACACACAATAACTGGGTAAATTGTGAAACTGGGTAGGTTGCAGTGAAGTTAAATGAAATAATGGAGGGGAAAGGGATTGGTAAATTGTGATGTCATATTCTGTCAGAGGAAACTTGACTATTCAAGCGAGGTTTTTATATATCAACTAGTGGCCTGGTGCATGAAATTTGTGCACATTAAAAGGAGATTAATTAGAGGAAATATTTTAATACTGCTATTTGCCCTTTATAATAGAAGTGTCAGAGATGAAAGAAAATTAGTAAAATGTATAGGAAAATCTTCCTCTTGTCAGAGTCTGGGGCACACCGCAGGACCCAGAGTCAAGTCCCTGCCCACCCACGTGTGCCTCAAAATCACAGGTGCTCCCAACTGCCCCCCCAGCCTGCTTGCCCCCTGCCAGCCTGCTCACCTCTAACTGCCCCTCCCACTGGCCTGCTCACCTCCAATTGCCCCCTAGTCTGCTCACCTCCAACTATCCCCCCTGCTGACTTGGTTGCCCCCAACTGCCCCTGCTGCCAGCCTGCTCACCCCCAACTGCCCACCCCCAACTGCCCACAAGTACCCTTGCAGGTAGCAGGTGCTGATTAGGGGAGGAGGGCATGATTGTTTCCTGGGACTCTAGTTATGGAAGATATGCAGAGGGTTCTGCAGCCCTCCATGGGCAGACTCTGGCCAGCAGGCCTGCAGCAGTGGTCCTCCCTGGAGGCACTGGTGGGGGGCAGGGAATTAGGGGGGCTTTAGGGGAGCAGCAAGGCCAAAGGGGGAGTAACTGTCCAACCTTCCCACTTGGCATCATTCTTTAAATTGTACATAGATGTTTCCAGCTGTACCTGCTTAGGGTGACGCTCCAATCTCCTGGAATGGGGTGGGGCCCAGGCCAGGGAGGAGCCAGGCAGGCTAGGAGGGTGGGCTTAGCCAGGCCCCCAGCGAGGTTCAGCGCACTTCAGCTACGGAGACAGTGCTGCTGCTGTTGTGGTGGAAAGGATCTGACCCTGGGAGGCCTCTCAGGACTGCCTCCACTTGGGTCTGGAGTTGTAAGGAGGAGAGGCCTGCCCGGCCCCAGCGGAGAGGGCCTGGCAGCGGCAGGCCACGGGCCCGTGGGTGCTGACCGGTGGTGGCTGGCGAGCTATTTTTGTGGGTGCCCCTGGCAGGGGTGGCGGGGGAAGAGATCAGGAGTCGGACATGTGGGCTGCAGCTGCCCACATGTGCAGGGGTTGGGGTAGGATGTCTGTCCATCCCCCTGGGGGTGCAGGGGCTGGGGTAGGGTGTCTGTCCATCCCCCTGGGGGTGCAGGGGCTGGGGTAGGGTGTCCCTGCTGGGGGATTGGAAGAGCTCCCCTCGGCTGCTTCCTCTTCCTTCTTTGCAGTCTGGGCTCCTGTCAGGCGCTCTCCTCAGAACCCCAGGAACTTGGCTCTGGCCGCCCGCCCTCTGCTGCGTGCGCATCAATATGCAAATAGGTCATTACGGGTAATAGCATATTACCTCTTTATATGTATAGTTATCAATATACTGAAAATAACTTAAATATTCATCAATAGGTGATTGGCTAAATGAACCATAGTTCATTTATATAGTAGAATACTATGCAGTCACTAAAAGAAATATTATACACACACACTCTGATACAGGAAAATGTTCATGACACAGTTAAATAAAAAAGCTCATGGAAGACCAACATGTGTCATGTGATCCAACTTGCATAATAATCATCCACCTAGCCCTAGCTGGTTTGGCTCAATGGATAGAGTGTCAGACTGTGGACTGAAGGGTCCCAGGTTCGATTCCAGTCAATGGCACATGCCAGGTTGCAAGCTCCATCCCCAGTTGGGGGTGTGCAGGAGGCAGCCAATCAATGATTCTTTCTCATTATTGATGTTTCTATCTCCCTTGCCCTTCCTCTGAAATCAATAAAAATATATTTAAAAATATCTACTTATAAAATTTTTAAAAAAATATTTTTTATTGATTTCAGAGAGAAGGAGAGAGAGGGAAAAAGGGATAGAAATATCAATGATGAGAGAGAATCATTGATCGACTGCCTCATACACACCCTCTACTGGGGATACAGCCTAATCCAGGCATGTGCCCTGACCAAGAATAGAACCAGGACCTGTTGGTTCATAGCTCAATGTTCAACCATTGAGCCACACCAGCCAGATGCTACTTATAAATTTATATGTACATTACAAAATCTGGAAATTATGCAAAAAATAGTTAAAGCAATTACTATTGAGGAATGAAATTAGGAAGTGGGGGAAATATTCATTCCCTAACTTTTACACTATTATTTGCATTTTAATATAAGCATATATCTTTAATAATTTAAAAATTTTTAAATATACATTATATATTTATACCTAGATAGAAAGATGCTCACCACACATGAAATAAAAATAAAAGCAAGTTATAAAGGAATGAGTATATTATGATCCCATTAATGTATAATTAGACTTTCTTATCCTATGTGGTTATATGCACAGAATTACCTGAAAGAAAAGTCATCAAAATGTCAACTGAAGTTATCACAATGTACACCAAGCATGTCAAACTCATGAGCCACCTGTGTCCCACAACAAATATTTTTGAGATCCAGCCAATATAATGTTATGTAAGAAATGTTTTAATAAAAATTTTGTAACTTAATTTTTACAATATCCTGTTATACATAATTATTAATGAATTACAACGTTCGTTAATGACTGATGACTATAATCGTGTTGCATTCATTTCCCTTATGTGCCTTACGCGCAGGCGCACCATTTCTCTCCAATAACATGCACAGCAACTATTTTAGCAGCCAATTGCCACGTCATTAGTCTTGTACTGACTTGTTTGGTGTGTGCAACAGGAAATATTTCGCTTTCGGAGAATAAGAAAAATAGGTTTATTTGTGTTATGCGTATTAATTTGTGCAGTTATTCAGTGTCTGGTAAGTTAATGTTCAAAAAAATATTAATTTTTATTAAAATGTTCTATTATTTTATGTTAACGATTACTCATTTAAATTCAGCCCTTTGTATTCAGCATGTCTCTATCGAAATAAACCTATGTTTCTATGAAAATTGAAGCTTTTGGTTTTTTGCTGCCCACATCAACTTAAACCTTGTTTATTTAGCCCGTGTTAGCCTTTGAGTTTGACATGCTTGATGTAAACAGATTTCATGTGATTTTTACCTCATTAATATTTTTTATATCTTTTATACAGGCCACATATCATTTTTATAATTGGGAAAAAGGTCTTTTAATGTTAGAAATTAAGGAAAAAGAAAGAAAAATAAAAAGTGTTTCCAGGAATACAAAGCTGATCATTGATGAGCTGTCTGGCCAGCAGCCAGCCTCCTCTAGGCAACTGCAGCCCCAGGATTACTATCAGAGCTTGTCCTGCGGCATGCGGTGGAATATACTTTCATCCTTGTCACAGCAGGAGACAGGATCCTGACAAATTTCACAGTTCATATGGCCCCCATGTATCCCTTGGGACTCATGCTGGGGACAAATCTTCCCATCTCAGCTTTGACCCAACTACAGATACCACTTTCCATTCTTAAATTTATATTTATAATTTCCTCAATCAAAAATTTTTACTGAGTCAAAAATTGTATGTCAAATTTAGTCATTAAGGTTACTATGTGACTAGCAAATAAGGAAATAGATATCCAGAAACCCCTGGGTAAAAGGCACACTTTTCCACTTCATCTCTGTCCTGTGGACCTTTTCCATAGAAATAAGATAAGAGTCTCTCACCACCAGAGGGCATAGTACCTCTCCCATAAGGGGCCAGTTGATGTCAATTTGGGTCAGAAACAGTGAAAAAATGAAGCTCCTAAATTGACTAATTTTTCCCTCCACAATAATCCCAAATGGCTAAACTAAACACACTACTGTGAGAGTATATTGCTTCTTGTAAATGACTTGCTAAACTCATCTTTGTTGGGCAGATGGATTACTGAGTGCAAATTTTTAAATCACTTTTTTAATCATAGAAAAGCCATTTTAATCAAAGCAACTGTCACAGTTATATTCAGACCATAGAAACAACTGTCTCATGTAACCATGTATCATTCTGTGGTGTTACTTTGTACAAGTAGATTTTTTTCACATTGTATTTCTAATGTACAACCTCTCAATGATTTGTTGCAAAATGTTTGTTGAGTATCATCTTATGTGGCACTGCTGCAGGTGTTAGGGAGACAGTGCTAAACAAAAGCCCCTGCC
>PVJC01034724.1:7090-18749 GCA_004026665.1 Murina feae
GGGCCGCTAAGCTAACACTCCTCGCTTCCATCTCACCCAACACGGAATCCTGGGCCTCCAGCCACCCTCCTGCCCTCCCCACCCCCGGCCCCCAATCTTCAGACAGATTTCCAGTTGATTACGCCTTGATTAGAGCCGGGAGAGAAGTAAGCCAGGTACATAGGATTCTCATTGTCCTCCCGTCGGTGGCTCCCCACCAGGGTCAGGCAGAGAGGGCTCTTGGGGAAGGCAGAACAATCAAGCCCTGTTTACCATGGACGTTTAGTTTTCTTTTCTCAAAATCAAAACAGAGTTTAGTAGGCCGCGTGTTTCATACAAGTCTCTTGATCAATAGAAGGATCTGTCAGAACCCATTAAGGCCCCCATTAGCCTGAATGCATTCAAAGCTGAGCCACTGGATCATTGGAGGGCCGCGGCGATTGTTTTTAATATACTGTACATTGATTTCCCCCTGCGCGCGGGGCCACGGGTTTGAAACTAACTGTGTATGACTGGGCCTCATTGGCTGTCTCCAGCCCTCGGTGAGTGGCGTGGTTTCACTCCGACCAGAAATGTCTGTGTCTAGTTTTTAAAGAGATGCAGACCCCGGGAGATTTCCCAAGGTTTAGGCTGGATGGGGTTGTAATTGTGGTTCTTTTCCCGAGCTTTCTTCCATTTCTCTGGGCCCATGAAGTGAGCTGTGTGTGCGTGCAGAATGGGGGCGGCATCCCCGCCACGGAGCTGGAGGGAAAGGCACTGGGGACATTTCTCTGAAGGCATGGAGCCCCAGCCAAGGCCGAAAGCGAGGTGAATTTGACAGCCACGGGCCAACAGGGCAAAGGGCAACAGCCGCGTGGCTGCGTCAGAGAGCCCCCCCCCCCCCCCCCCCCGCCATGAGCTGAAGGAGGAGGAGGCTCTCAGAGGCTGCTGTATACCCAGCTCTTGGTAACATTGATGCTGCTGCCTTAGGCAGCCAGCGTGGATTCTAACCATCACTCACGGATCCCTTCCTACCAGACTCTGTCCCAGGGACATACGGTTCTTGTCCTGTAAGTCCTGTTCTTAGCCAGGACTTCCGGGCTCAGCCCCCTTGCCCATTTTACAACAAAGCTCGAGACCAGGACAACTCTAAAGAGAAGGTTTTGTCTGCTGTACCCATTTTACAGATGGAGCAACTCGAGCCCAGATGGGAACAACGACGTTAAAGTGAATTATAGGCCTCGGATTTCAAGTTTCTGGTACAGTTTGAGGTTTGGGGAGAAGACACACCTTCTCAAACCCACCTTCCAAATAGACCTAAAGGTTGGTGAAGAGGAAGACACTCCCAGGTTGCTTTGAAGAACGGCCTACCCCTGCCCATTCCAGTCCCAAGAGCAAAAGGCCAGTGGAGGCTGAGGGAAGACTGGGCAAGTGCAGAGGACGTGGACTTGGGGCTCTGGGCAGGGGTTGGCAAGATGAATTTCAGATCCCACTGGCCTGGGCTCATGAGGCTGCTAAGACTGTGGCAGCACATCCTACACATCTGACTCAATTCAATACGGGTGCTCAGCACACACACGCGCACACGCACACGCACACATGGGCAAGACGGCATCACGGTCCCATCCGCAAATTGCACACAGTGAGTGCGCAGCCCAGAGTGTGGGGGGGCGGGGAACAGGAATCTCTCTTCTCTCCTTTGGGAAGTCGCCACAGAGACTTGCCCTGGTGCTCAGCTGAAAACACATCCTCTGTCCCAGCGCAGGAGGAAAGCCGGGCAGAGCGGCCGCATGAGAACATGGTTGGCATCGCCAGCCTGGAGAGAGGGAGACACGGACGAAGCCCGTGGGAGGACGGCTCCCCTTGAAGCTTGATGATCCCCGTGCGGGCCAGGACACAGAGACAGCGGGTCGCCCTGGCGTGGCTGCGGGGATGGGAAGGGGCGCAGCCCCTCTGCGAAGGGGTTGGGCCGTTTCTTACAAAACCCAACATGCAGCGCCCACGTGACCCGGCGATTGCTTTCCTGACCCTTTGTCCCCCCAAAAAATGAAACCTAAATGCACACAAGACGTGTGCGTGAGTGACTGTACAGAGTTACTCGCCATGGCCCCAAACCGTAAACCACCCTCAGAGGAGGCCGCCTAGGGAACGCGGCTCCCCTCAGCAGACCCGCTTCCCAAGGTCTGGGTGTGCAGGGGGATGGCAGCAGGGCCACCTGCGAAGACTGTGGGGACGCTCAGGCACCCCGAATCGGACTCTGTTCTAGAAGCCACCAAGGGGGGGGGCACGGGGTGAAATGGATGGGTCGCACCGCCCCCTGCCCCCCAATTTTTATAAACAATATTCTAAATATTTTTTTAATTGTTCAACTTCATAGGAAACTTGGAGAAAACCTTTGTTTTTCTTTGGGGGGGGGCGGGGAGGAAACTTATTTTTGCTGTCACCCCTCTGATCTCACCTCCTACGACCCGCTAACCCCCCACTCTTGCCTCCAGCCTCTCCCTCGGCACCACGCACTCTGGGTGCCCCGCACCAAGCACCCACCCACCACAGGGCTTCGCACTTGCTCCTCGCTCCTCCGGACTCCCTTCTCCCAGATGCACACCTCCTTCAGGTGCCCTCGGACCTTCAGACCCTCCCCAAGGAGGCCTTGCTTCACAGTCCAGGGTTAGGAGTCCTCACATGAAGTGTCCAAAACAGCCCTTTTAATGACAGCTTCACTGAGATGTAATTCACCCTCAATAACCAAGGGAACAGCTTCAAGACGGATGTTCATCTCAACCTCATCTCGCTTTAAGGACTTTATTGTGTGGATTCTAAAATGCCTTCCCTCCTCCTTCCCTCCCTCCTTTTTCCCTCCCTCCTTCCTCCCTCCCTCCTTCCCTCCTCCCTCCCTCCCTTCCTCTCTCTCTCTCTCTCTCTCTCTCTCTCTCTCTCTCTCTCCTTCTTTCTCCTTTTTTTCAGTTTAAATGTCTGGCACCAGGGTGCACCTCCCCATGATGGCATGTCCTAGTTTAATGGGAGGTGTTTGATTTTTTCCTTTCCTAGCGCTACCCCAAATCATGATGCGGCTTACAATCAAGGGCATCTTTGAATCAGTGGACTTACAAGCGTGTCAGACTCGAGGCCGGCGGGCCTCATGTGTGACATGCTTGGCAGGGTGTCTACACTTTCCATAGCCATTTATCCCAAAGCACTCCGAGTCCTGGTGTCCACTGGGCCATTGACAGAGACATAAAGTCCATTCGTAAACTGCAGCAGGAAAGGACTCCACGAGGGGCTAGAGGCCACCCGTGGGCAGGGGTCCGGCCTGCGGTGACTTCAGGTTCCTCAGCGCCGGAGCGGGTGGGGGTGGGAATGTGTTCATTAATTCATGATTCTTGTTCTTCCGTCTGGAATCTTTTCCTCGCCTCCTCTCCTGTTTCTCTTTCTCAGATGCTTGCTGCTGGGGGATGACTTTCCTCGTGAGCATGTTAAAAAGAATAATATTGAAAAACCTTCACAGCGACTCAGGCTTTGAAAACTGACATCAAGGTGAACGCCGCGTGGAAATTTGGGGCTTGCCAGGCTGCCACAGGCAGTTTGCATTTAAACAAGTTGTGACTTTGATTTAAGCATTTGACTTGATGGGTAATATACTCTCAGGCAGGGGATGATGTATATGCTGTTTCCATCAGAACTATCGGGTTCCGTGTGTGATGTGTTTATTTCTCCGAGTGGTTATGTATTTAATAAATAATGCGGTTCGGTGGGTATTATTTTCATTTCAGTGTTTGATACCTGCACAATGCGCCTCAGATTCGGGGCTGAGTGACACCTCATAAATTATGAGCTGTTATTAGCGGCTTTCTCGTTGCATCTTAATTATTAGGCTGAAAAGAGAGGGCAGACTTTTATACGCATTCATATTTTCTCTGTTTACAAGGCTTTTACTGACGTCTAATAAATTTAATTACCTCTAATAAGAAGAGGAAATGAAGTTCTACTTAGCAAATTCATAGCTTTGAAATGCATCTTGTAGCTTTATGAGCCTGGCAAGACCCGGGAAGGTGAGCGCCATTAAGGAGCTGCGGCTGGGTTAAACCAACTGCAAAACGGTTGAATTATTTTTGTTTCCATTTTATTGCTTCACCTCCAGGGTAAACTCCAGGCTACCTGATAAAGCAGCCGCTCAGGCACCTTCAGCTTCACAGGCCTCCCCCCAGAGGGCCGCAGCGGGCTCCTGTGTGAAGGGGACGTTGTGCAAACACAATTTCAAATTTGGAAATTGACTGTGTTTTGACCTACTTATCTCCAAGAGCTGTTCACTCCCGACGCCTTTGTTTTGCTCATATTATAAGTCTATTGTGTGTTTTTGTGTTGTTTTTTTTTTCAGGAGGGCTCCCAGCTGGTGAGGGGGTGGAGGGAGGACCTAAGGCCAGGAAGACAAACCGTTCTGCCAGCACCAGTATGGTTTGAATCAGACCCACAATGAACTGGATGGGCTGGGGGGGAGGGAGGGGGGGAAGGTGCAGAAAAGACATGTGGTGACCTCGATCAACCACTTCCTGCAGAGGGAGGGCGGGCACCTGGAGGAGACGGCTGGCGTGGGAAGGCTGTGTTGGGGCGATGACGCAGCCTACCGAGTATTGAACGACTTACTCTATAGGGGCGCACACCATGCATTTCGATTTATTCTTTTGGTCAGATATCTTCCCGAAGAACGGTGTTGTTGTTGTTGTAATTTTTATTTTTATTCATTTCAGAGGAAGGGAGAGGGAGAGAGAGACAGAGAAACATCAATGATGAGGGAGAATGATGGATCAGCTGCCTCCTGCAGGCCCCACACTAGGGATCAAGCCCACAACCCGGGCCCGGGCCCGGGCCCTGATCAGGAATGGAACCGTGACCTCCTGGTTCACAGGGCGATGCTCAACCACTGAGCCACACTGCCAGGCTGTCTTTTTTATTATCGCTGTCCTGCTGGGCGTGGAGTGCTATCTCACTGGTTTGCTTTTTCAAATCTTCCGCTGGCCTTGTGGCTTGTGGTCACAGTTTGACCCAGTGACCATTTTCCCTCCCCGGAGAGCAGGCCTGGAGGTGTGCGATGCTGGTCAAACCTGGCTCTGGGCCCTGGTGGGATTCTCTCAAGGAGCCACATGGAGAGCTCACGGGTCCTTCAGGGCCCTGGCGGTCCGGAAGCCCTAAGAAGGGTCCTGGGCAGATGGTGACACTGGAATCTGGGAGATGCCCATGGTGAGGTCACCTTGCGAGCAAGGGCCCTGAGGTCTGATGTGGGGGGGGCGGGGAGGAAGGGGTCTGAACCCACAGCGTTGCTTTTCTCCATCTCTGCTCCAGGTTCTCTCTCTCCTGGCCCACTTCCAGCCTGGGCAGAGCCAGGCCTCTATTGGGAACAAATGAAGTAAGGCCCCCAAAGAGGGGGACCCTTTGTGCGTTTCAAGGGAAGCCTTCGGGTCCCCTGCCTGCCTACCTGGTGGTGGCGCAGCCATTGAGTAGAAGTTGGCGAGAGGGAGGCCCTGAGCACAGAGACCGGAGGTGATGCGTCTGCCGCCTGATGGGATGGATCTGTCGCGCCCCGAGCCTCCCGGCCACATCCCGGGACGGATGGAGCCATTGATAAGCGGGAGATGAAACACCCTGCTTCCTTCTCATTTACTAGGACTTAGAGGAAATGAATCTGACTGGAGCTCTCGGGGGTGGAGGGTGTGCAAAGGTTAGCATCCTGTCCCCGCAGCTGTTCCCCGGGGATCTCGGAGGCCGGGGGGAGAGGGGTCGCACACAGCATTAGGGAATGAAGTTGGCCGCCTGACCCCGCTGGCCGGGGAGGTTAAGGAGCCCGTGACAAGGATGATTTCTCAGGGGCGTTCTGTTTGCAGAAGGCTTCGCAGTGATTTAGGCCGTCGTTAGCGGATCGATACTCCTCGCGCCCAGTGTCTGAACCCCCTGGCTGCTGGATCGTTGAGCAGTTATTTCTAATGAGCGATCCTGCCCAGTGGCAGGGGAGCCTCCTCGCTGTCTGGAGCTACCCCTGGCGGCCTACTATGTGCCTCACATTGCCCTGGGTGTTTGGGGGGGGGGGTGTATTCTTACCCTGCATTGTTGTGTAGACCGGTCCCCTGGGACTCAGAGGGATTAAGTGTCTTGATTGCAGTTACTCGCACTTCCTGAGCTGGATACCTCTCCCTCTCTCTCTGCTTGTGAGCTTATATCACGTGGGCAACCTTGCTGAGCCTCAGTGCCCTTATCTGTTAAATGGGACACCACGTGCTAAGTCCTTGGCCCTGTGCCTGGCAGTCCTCAATAAGTGACAGCTGGGGTGCAGACCCAGGCCCGCCTGGCTTCAGAGTCCATGTTCTTTGCGTAATATCACGGGAACCTGAGCGGGGAAGGAAGGCGCGTGGTTGGATTTTGGAAACGTACGTATTTTCTTGGCAGCTGCGCTGACTGAGGTGTGATTTCTGGTGGAGGGTGACCTGGGAGAGTCACACTGAGTTGGGCTGCAGTAGGGCAGCCCGCAGCCTCAGGAGCTGACAGACCCGGGTTGCATTGGCCCCGAGGTCCCAGGTTGGCCGCAGGGCACAAGGCACTGCTGCTGGAATCGTCCCTGCGGGTCAGGCTCCTTGCAGGGTCCAGCCCGAAGGCGCGGCCTCTTCGCCTGCCGAGTATCCCCACTTGACCCTCTTCCATGTTGGCGTCTAGATTGGAAACAGCAGGAGCTGCAGAGACACGTGCAGCTCTTATAGACCCCGCCAGCCACGCCCTCTCACAGCCATTGGCTAACGCAAGCCGCACAGCCCCGCCCACCCTCCATCAATGCCTGGACTTAGGCTCCGCCCACAGGACACACCGCCCATCTCAGAGGTGAGTCGCAGCAGAGGAGTGGCCGGCTGGGGGCATAACACCACTTCCCACCTGCCAGCTAGTGCCATTTATTGAGTCCAAGGTGGGGGTCGGGGAGGAGATAGGGAGCAGCAAGTTTTGGGGGACAAATTGATAGACTGTCCCTTCACCTCCCATGCTCTGTGTTCCCAGCAGTGGCTCCCTCCCGTCGTTAATGGAATGAGCGCAGTAGGACCAGCCGGGGAGAGGCTGGGCTGGCCTGTTCCAGAGAAGACAGACTGGACCTAGAGACCCGAGGGCACCCAGGTAACGTCCCCCAAGGAAAAGGCGGGTCCCTCAAGTCCCTCTGCTTTGTCCAACCTCTCCTCTCAGCCCGACCACTGAGTTCTTGGGGTGAGCCCAGAGCCCCTGTCTTTGTTCTCTCTCTGCCCCAGGCTCGGGGTCCGGAGGGCCCCGGGGGAGGTCAAGCGCTGGCTCCCTGCCCCCCTTTTCCGAGATCGAACCCTGGGCCCCAGGCTGAACAATGGCCCGAGCATCTGCGAGGTGTTAACTGCATAATGGAATGGAACTCGGAGGGCTTTTCAACACCCGAAGAGAGATTTTATTGTAACTAATCGTGATGGATGGTGAGTGTGCTCACACTAGAACATAAATCGTGGTGCCCAGCCTCAAACTAAAAAGCCAACTAACTCCGTAGTTCAGAGAGCCTTGTCCTCAGCCCGGGGCGCGTCGCATGGGAGAGGCTCGGGGACCTCGTCACATTAGGAGGGCAGACGCCCGCCCTCCCGGGGACCCCTGTCCACCGGGTCCCGGCTCCTCACAGTGAAGTCACTCTGGCTGCCTCTGCTGGAGGGAGGGGCTGCCCCCTCGGCTCCCACAGGGACAGCGAGGCAGGCTCACAGGCAAGGGACAGGGCAGGGGCTGTGGGGGCTGCGGCCGGGCTCCCATTTAATTAAAGAGAAGAATGAGGCAGAGATGGGGTGAGCGCTCCACAGGAGAGTTCATGTGTGACAGCCGCTCCTCTTAGTTCCGTCCACTCTTTTTGCACCATCTCAGCTCCCGAGACTGTGGGCAAGGCTCACAGACAAAGTGTGCTGATGGGTCAGGTCAAGGTTTTACGGGCCTGGGCAAAGGAGCAAGAACGCTGGCCTCGGCGTCAGGAGATCTGAGCTGAGAAGTCAACTCTACCACTCTGGGACGTTGGGCAAGCCACTTCCCTTTCCTGGGCCTCAGTTTTCTCCTGGGTCATCTGTTAAGTGGGCGTGATAATTCCCCAGACCACTTACTCCAAAGAAGCAAAGGAAATGATGTGTATCTCAGAGCACTTTGTGACACATTAGAATATATCCTTTTTCTTCAATGGGATGTGGGAAACAACTCAAGAAGTGTTTCTACCTATTTCGCCCCGTCCCCCTGGAAAAATGAAAACAACAACAACAACAACAAAAAACAAAAAGAAAAGAGAAAACGGAATTAGCCTCACTTTCAAAACAGAGCTCAGCATTTCTGAATCTGAGAATGAAGATGCTGCGTTTTTCATATGGAGACTGTGACTCCTTCATGCTTCAAAAAATATTTTTCTGTGACGATGTCTTTTCTGGGGTACTTAGCCACCCAATACTTTAATAGTCTGCCAGGCCAGGGGCCGGAGCCCAGGGGCCCACAGGGAGCCCAGTAGATGAGGAAGGGCAGGTAGGGTTCTCATCAGCAGCGCCTGGATGGTCACCAGGAAGTCAAGGAGAACTAGCCTGGAGCACCCTATTGGCTGCCCTGAATGTCCTTGTCCCCCGCCCTGTCCTTCTGATGTTGAGGGGTTCTCCTGGGCTCCGCGGGAATGCAGATTCCTCCCAGTGGTCCTCCGAGCCTCCCCCACAGTCAGGCCCTTCGTCACCTGTTGGATTATCTCCTCCTATTGCTACAGCTTCCAGAGATACTGTAAAATGTGTGTCCATGGGTTGCTTTCCTAGAGCAGCTACAGATGATTTATTAGATTTCTTCCACGAAATTTTGAAAATGAGGGGGACATGACATAATCGTTGGCTCAATGTTGAGTCTTAAAACCACCTATGGGGAGTATAGAAACCCTTCGCATTTATTAAGGTCATTCTTGAAAGCTAAGCGATAATTCTTGGACGTGGAAAATTTGAAAGGATATGACCTTCCTTTATAGGGAATTCAAATGTGATGTGTATAGGTTAAATCCATCTTATTATAGTGTTCATATTTTTACATCCTTATTTAATACTCTTGAATCATTTTGTTTTAGAACTAACTAAATACCATTTTTAACTCTGAGAATCTCAATTTAATAGGTAACTAATTTATTAAGTGGTTTTGCATTTAATATTGAATCTATATATTATGAGAGTAATGTTTGGTTTTTTGTTATTTTGGGGTTTTTTTTTGTTGTTGTCTGTTTGTTTTTTTACACTTACATGATTTTCCCTCCTCCCTTTTTAAAGAAACATGTAGCTTACGTTTAATTTCTTCCTTTTATTAAAGTATAATTTCGAAGGGAATACTCCACTGTTGTTCTGTTAGTGGCCACCTTTACCTTTTCCAAATGTGTCTTTGATCATTTTTCTCTGCCATATAAACCGGTATCTATCAAACTTCCCCATGTGTATAATGGAAAATGTCTTGAATTTGTCTTTTACCTCATTGAATTGATTTTCTGTAGGATCCAACCTGCTGTTCAGATGATGGTTTTTAATTAATCAATTGTGTTTTCTCTCCGTTCATTCTTCCCTTATCTCGCATTGTTTCTGCCTCATCCTGCTCCGCTAGTGTCTGGATTCAATGTCCTCTGTTTAATTTTTATTGATTTGAGAGAGAGACAGAGGCAGGGAGAGAGAAGAGGAAATGGCTGCAAAATGTTAATCTCTGGGTGAGGCCATCAGAGAGAGTTAAACATTTTTATTCTTTTTGCCTTCGGGAGTTTACCTGCATGCTCCTCAATGCACATGGAGCCCTTTTGTATTAATGGGGGAGAAGTATTTTAAGAAATAATTCTTTGGAAGGTTTTGAGACCTGTTATGGATGTTATCTCCATATTAGATGATTTTGCTACTGTCTTGCTTTTTTTTTTTTCCCTTTAAAAGAACAAAATGAGCCCTGACCGGTGTGGCTCAGTGGATAGAGCGTCAGCCTGCAGACTCAAGGGTCCCAGGTTTGATTCCGGTCAAGGGCATGTACCTTGGTTGCAGGCATATCCCTGGTGGGGGAGTGTGCAGGAGGCAACTGATGGATGTTCCTCTCTCATCAATGTTTCTAACTTTCTATCTCTCTCCCTTCCACCCTGTGAAAAATCAATAAAATATATTTTTAAAAAATAATAAATAAAAGAACAAAATGAGAAAAGCTGGATATTCTGTAAATGCCATTCATGAGGATACATATTGATATTCACCATTATAATCCTGTTATACTGGAAGGTTCTGAAATAACTTCTAAATGATCAGAAAAAGGCAGACCTCCCTCCCTGTGGATGTGCCTTTACATTTTATGTTAATTTTTTGAAAGCTGTTTAGATGTGTGACATTTGCAAACTCATGGAATTCTTGGACTAGAACGGTCTCGGGGCAGTGGTCAGCTGGGGCTGGCTCCAGGTGGCATGGGGCATCTCCTTCCAACTATGCCTGCCATCGTGTCAGAGCGGAACCTTGAGATCAGCTGTAGTGGGGTATTTACACCATGGGAATGGGCACAAGCTAAAGATCCGGCCTCCTGCCTCCAAGAGCTGCTTGTCTATCAGAACACCGTTGCTTTAGGGATGAGCTGATCTGAGAAGGACCTGGGGCTGGGAGAAGGGAAGTGATCTGCCCAAAGTCACATGAGAAATTGAGGACAGAGTCGGCTTGAGGGCCTGGCCTCCTGATTCCCTCTGGCTTCCAGTTGTCCCACGAGGGCTCTGCCAGACTCAGCATGCCTCGTTTTTTACCAGTGCGAAGAGAAGTGCGCTCATTTCATGGGGAAGCAGGGAACACGGCACTTCCAGCTGGAAGAAAAATGGGGTTGGAGGGGGGAAGCCATCGCCATCACTCTGCTTTATGTGGATTCCCAAGGCGACTTGAGTGATAACTAAAGACAGTTAATCTACCTGTGTAACGAAGCAGTTATCAGATAATTTAAAAGAAAAAAACAACATAAAAAACCTCCAGAAAGCTTAATTCCCTGTATTAGACAACACAATATTCTCACCCTGTGTGCAAGGATTTGTTAATTAAATTGCTGCTCAAACAATATTTATTTTTCACCTGAAAATCAGCCGAATACCAATCCACAATCAATACGATGTTGCCCGGAGGCATCTCCTGCTTCAAATTTGCTTCACAAATCTGCTGCCGGTAATTTACACCCCGTCAATAAGACATGTTTCAAAAGCCACTTTTCCCTCCCAACAGGCCGCCCTGGTCTAATTTACAATTGGATAGGAACGGGCGGAGGATACACGCCTGGGTTAAATGTAATTTGCAATGGGTGTGCGTGTGTGTGTGTGTGTGTGTGTGTGTGTTTAAGCGGTAGTGAAAGATTTGATTTCGCCTCTTCGGCAGGCAAGTCATCTCGGGCTACTTCGGGGCGATAACTGGAAAACACCAATTGCTTTTGTTTCCCTTTCAGGCATAACTCTTCCTTGTTGTGATTGGGGGGCGAGGGGGGAGGGGGAACCTCTGGGGACTGTGAGCATCATAATTGCCGACTCCCGTGCACATGTGTGGGGTCTGAGGGTAATAACTCGAGGGGACGCTATTATAGTTCAGATTCAGTTTTTCAAGGAAAGGAATTCTTTATTTCAAGACAAACCTTTCCCCTTGTTTCCTCCCATTGGCGGGGAGGCAGAGGCTGAGCACGAGCTGTCAAA
>PVJC01034725.1:0-18650 GCA_004026665.1 Murina feae
GATTGTTACATTATTGAAACATGTTTCGGAGCCTGCCCGCCAAGGGCCGAAAACAGTATCGCTTTCGCTCCTGCTGCAAGGGACGCTGCCTAAACGTTTACTCAGGTCCGTGAGTGGCGGCCGCCATGTTGGCTGGGCTAATTTGCATACAGCCACTCTGATTGGCTGGTGGGCGTGGCTTACCCTGTCTTGGAGAAACCGTTAATTTTACTATTTCGCTTTTATTAGTTTAGATATTTAAAAGTAGAATTTAAATAGTTCTCTCATTTGTACCCCAAGATAAGGTTCAGAACCCACACTTCATAACCTAACTAGAGGGTTTTTGTTAACATGTTCTATAATAAACACTGTATTCTTACCTCTAAGAATTCAAACTTTATAACATTTAAGAAAAGCTCAAGAGACAGTATGAATTAGTGAAGCAGTCTTACTGGTGATTTGGTTTTATATAAAATAGATTATGTAATAAAGGAAGTCTAGTTACTTGAAAATATAATTTTAAATTTTATGATAGTATGGTATATTTCTATTTGGGTATATTTAATTCTCAGATGCTCTTCATCTAAGATGCTTCAAAGACTGGTCTTGGGCTTCTTGAAGATATAGAATATTAAATGATGTACTGTTCAATTTGGACTCATGAAGCTTTTGGAAAGAAAAATGTGTCAGAACACACACATCTCAGGCAGCATTTGTTTTCCATTCTCCTTGAGATTGTATATTCCTTTACTTTGTTTGCTTCCTGTCCATATGCCATCAGATATTTTAAAAGCAAGTTTGTATTCTCATTGCTGGGAGAGATTTCAGGAATAATTCAAATGGCCATTTCATGTTGTAGAAACTTTACTGGATATATGGAAGTGTCTTCAGTAGGGGACACAGCAGTCAGCAAAGGCTGACTCCGTTGGGAAGGGTGATTGGCTCCTGTTTTGTGGGAATTTTCCAGGGCCATCTTTTGTACTACATTGCATAAAGGTAGTTTAAAAGGTATATGTAGAATTCCAAAGAGTAAATGCAGAAAAGTGAATTTAACTACTTAATGTTAGTCATCGAGTCTGTATTAAGCATCTTTATTAATTATTTGGGTAAATATATTGATGGTATCTTACTCAAACTTGCAGAAGGCAAAGTGCTATAAGGGTTGATAATCCTATGTAATAAAAGCCCAGTGACCATAATGGCAGAATGACCAGAACGACCACTCCACCAGTCACTATGAGGTGCACTGACCTCCTCTTGGTTTCTTTCCCCGGCTGGCAGGCTCTGATTGCTGATGGCAAATGGGGAACTAGGATGGATGGTAGCGGGGTGTGGGACTGGAGAGCGGGTGGAATGACCGACCTTTTGGTCCTTCCCCCCGAGCCCTCAGGCTCTGATTAACTATGGTCAACGAGGAACCAGGGTGGGTGGCAGTGGTGGTGGGACTGGAGAGCAGGCAGAATGGCCAACCTCTTGGTCCCTCTCCCTGTCCTGCAGGTTCTGATTGACAATGGCGAATGGGGAACCGGGGTGGGTGGCGGGGGATGCAGGCGGCGCCAAGCCAAGGCCCCTGCCTTGCCAGTTGCCACACACTCAGAGGGGGACCTGTGGTGGGGGTAGGATCAGTGAGCGGGCAGGAATGGCTGACCTCTAGGTTCCTCCCTGGCCTTCAGGCTCCCATAGCTGGGTGGCAAACAGGGAACTGGGGTGGGTGGTGGTGGGGAGGCGGGACTGGCGAGTGGGTAGAATGGCCAACCTCTTGGTCCCTCCCCTGGCCTGCAGGCTCTGATTGGCAAAGGAGAATGGGGGGGGGGGGCTGGCTGCCACAGCTGGGGAAGATGACCCTGATCCCAGTCTAGGCCTAGGGACCATACCCATATACAATTTCGTGCACTAGGCCTCTAGTATCTTAGAAAACAGAATCAAGTTTTCTAAAGGCTATGATGGGCAAGAGCAGCGAGTTATAATCCATATACACCCTATGCTCTCCTGTCATATCAAATATTTCCTAACGCTCTGGCTATCCTGAATTGGAAAGCATCTGCACATATAGTTATTGTGTATTATGTACATAGTATCCTAATGATAATATAAACAAAAAGAAAAGGAAATAATGTATTATCAAATAATATTTGCTCGTATTATCTAAGTTGGAGATGACCACAGGAATAGTCTACACAACAGGTTGAACTGAAGATGTAAAGTGCTTGCACCTCTTCCAAAATAATTTTTAAATAGCAACTGAAAACATACATTGATGTGTTGGTCATGCCAATGCCAATAGGGGTGTTTCTGTCAAGTAACCCAATTGTCCAAATTGGTGAACACTCTCTGTAAAGTTTCTTACGAAAGTATCTACTTCCCTTAATTTACATGTAGTTGCATTCTGATTAATATAATTTAAGACCACACAAAAATAAATATTTTGTTTATATGTAAAATGGATATAAATTCCAGGCTTAGAGAGTTATATACAAACTTGGGCTGTGTGAATGGCCAGGGAGAGATTTGAAAGCTTCGTGGGTTGTAGAATGATTCTCTAATGTCTGGTATTCTGTGGATTGTAGGACATCTTAAGAAAAGAGCACCTTGAAAATTTCCAAAAGTGCTCACAAGGGGGCAGTACCACTCCCACTGAGAATTACTGGGCTGTTTCTCATCTTGGAATTGTTGACATTTTGGGTCCAAGAATTCTTTGTCTTGTACCTGGGGGTGATGGAACAGGTTGTCCTGTGCATTAGAGGATGTTTAACAGCATCTGGGCTTCTACTAGTTGCTAATAGCACTCTTTCCCACTACCAGTTAGAACAACTGACATAGTCACCCACAATTGAGACCACTAACTTAACCAAAGATGTTTTATGGGGAATTAATGGAAAAAACATTCCCTTGGAAATGACCCAATGGAAACATTTGTGAAAAGATGTAGGGATTGTCTATAAGTATTTTATGGGTCAACCAGGAGATGTGATTCCTGCACATGAATACATGAACATATTTAGTTTTTATTTTATTTTTATCCTGTTTTATTCAATAAAGGACTTAACGGCTGCTTGAAAAAAAAAGTGTAGAATCACTAAAGGAAGACGTGCTATTTTTGCCTTACTCTCAACTATTTATTCTCCAGCAGCATTGTGTTCCATCCTGGGTACTTTACCAGGAACAGTTATTTTTGTATTGGAACTAAGTTATTTGTGTATTCTATGGATTCTTCATGGTTGCAACAGGCAGAATGAAGATAAATGATTGCAAGTGTCAGGGTGGCAGTTTCCAGCTCAGGGTAGGGAGGACCTTTCTAATAAAACTTCCTAATGGTTTGGACTAAGTTGCTTTGGGAGGAACCACAAGTGATGATGATCAAGGAGAGATTTGACAACTGGCCTTGAAAAAGCAGAATCATTTTTAAAGTTGCAAGTTACTCAGAGATTTATGTGTATCTGTCCATTCCTACTGTATCCCTTCTACAACCACTATACTAAGTAGTCATTACCTCTGTATTGAATACTTCCACTACCAGATAATTCAATAACTCTCTTCCAAACCATCCATTCCAACTATTCCGGTGTGCATTGTCAGTGAGTGAATGAGAAAGTACAGTACCACTGGTCTTCAGAATTAAAGCACACACTTTTTTTCTTTTTATTGTCTAAAGTTTTACATTTGTGTTCTTTTTCCCCAATTGACACCTCCCCCCACCCCCAGCATTCCCACCCCATGCAAGCCCCCACCGCCTCAGTGCCTGTGTCTATTGGATATGATAATATGCATGCATACAGTCCTTTGGTTGCTCTCTAACCTCCTCCCCTACCATTTTTCTCTGGATCTATTTTTGTTCACCAAATTACGTTGATCATTATATCCTACATATGAGTGAGATCATGCAATATTTATCTTTCTCCAACTGGCTTATTTCACTTAGCATAATGCTCTCTAGTTCCATCCATGATGTTGCAAATGGTAAAAGTTCCTTCTTTTTTATAGCAGCATGGTATTTGTGTAGATGTGACTCAGTTTTTTAATCCACTCATCTGCTGACATTGAAAAAAGAGATAGAGGAAGACATAAATAAATGGAAGAACATACCATGTTCATGGATTGGCAGAATTAACATCGTTAAAATGTCTGTACTATCTAAAGCAACCTATAGATTCAATGCAATCCCCATTAAAATATCAATGCATATTTCAAAAACTTAGACAAAACTCTCCAAAAATTCATTTGTAATAAAAAAAGACCCCGAATAGCCACAGCAATCCTGAGAAAGAAGAACCAAGTTAGAGGGATCACAAAGCACACATTTTAAAACATAATTAAAGGCTGTTAATTTATTTATTCAGCAAGTAATTATTTATTGAGTGCCTACTTTGTGCCAGTCATATTCTAGGTCCCAAGGGTACAGTGGTCTCAGTCATATGTAGTGTCTGATCTAGTAATAAAGGAAAACCATAAATCAGGGAACAATAGAAGAGTAAAATTTCAAATTGTGATACAGGCTAAGAAGGTAATAAACATGCTAGAGTAGAAAATCAAAGGGAGAAGGAGTTTATTTTAGATGGGTTAGTCAAGATGACAACTCTTATGAGGTGGCATTTAAACTGAGACACAAAGGATGAGTAACTTGTTCTGAGAATGAGGAGAACATTTTAGACAGGTGCATGGATATGTATAAAGAACCAACATGGGGTTCATTGCATGTTTGAGGCCCAGAAAGAAGGGCCATGTAGCTGGAATACAGTGGGTGGACCAGGAGTGTGGCATACAATGAGTTTCCAGAAATATAGAGAGTTTAACTCATGCAGCGGGGGGAGTAAAGTTTAGGAATATGAATATGGATCAAGGTGCCAAAGATCATGTACTCTAGTTAAATCACTATTTTTTTCTTGTTGTTTCATCTGAAAAAGTATATGCCTCATAGAGTAGTTGTGAGGATTAGATGAGTTACCGTATGGAAAATGCTTAGCAGGATGCTTGCAATGATCGATGTTGTTACCAAGGCTGTTGGTGCTGCTGCTACTACTACCTACCACTTCTAGCCTTGTAAACCATGTTAAGGTATTTGGATTTTATTCTAAGAAGGTAAGACCATTGAAGGGTCTTTTAGTTTGGACCCTTTTGTAAAACTTTTAAACAAGAACCAATGGTGTTAACCTAATAAGAAAACAGGTGATTACTTAAAGTTTCAAATGTATCATCCACAGAACATAAATCCTATATAATAAAAGCGTAATATGCAAATTGACCCTAACAGCAGAACAACTGGGAATGACTGATCACTATGACACACACTGACCACCAAGGGGCAGACGCTCAATGCAGGAGCTGCCCCCTGGTCGTCAGTGTGCTCCCACAGGGGGAGTTCTGCTCAGCCACAAGCCAGGCTGACAGCTGCCAGTACAGCAGTGGTGGAGGGAGCCTCTCTCACCTCCTCAGCAGCTCTAAGGATGTCCAACTGCAGCTTACGACTGCTCCCCGCTGGCAAGCGGACATCCCCTGAGGGCTCCCGGGCTGTCAGAGGGATGTCTGACTGCCAGCTGAGGCCTGATCCCCTGAGGAGAGGGCCTAAGCCAGCAGGTGGACATCCCCCGAGGTGTCCCGAACTGTAAGAGGGCACAGGCCAGGCTGAGGGCCTCCCTGGCCCCGAGTGCACAAATTTTTGTGCCCTGGGCCTCTAGTTAAGTTATAAAAAGGCACCTTTTCTTTGGTCAGCGTTGTCCCTTTCGATGACTTGAATCATTTGACAGTAATGTAGAGAGAATCTCCTCAACAACTGAGCAGCACTCACTGTAAACCATCTAAGTTAATGGCTTTAACATGCTTTCTAGGTTGAAAAAAAAAACACCCTTCAAAATATGCAGGAAGGTATACTTGGATAACAACAAAATCTAATTTTTAGGAACAAAGCGTGTGGGTTCTTTAGAAATAAAAAGGAAAATTTTAGACATTTTTTTAAAGTGCTGGAGGAATGAAAAACATTATTTTCTTTTGACTGTGAATATGGCTAATGTATGTTCATTGGGCTTCTGCAGAGCTATGTGCTTAGTTGCGCTGCATCTTCTCGCCTTGCTGGTTCTGGTTCTGCTTTGAAATCCTTGATGTCACTCCCTGATAGGATTACTGATTACTGCTGAGGAAAGAAAGTGTTGTTGTTTTAAGGGAGCCACTGCTGGGTGCGGGCATTTTTTTAAATTTTTTATTTTTTTATTTTTTGAGATGCCCCAGAGGGCGCAATCAGTTCCTTATCAGATATGGCAGCCAATGTAAGATGCTGTTATCTTTATTTTTATGAACCAGAGTTATCATCTTAGCTTGGCCATGAGGATAATCTTTCTTTAAAAGACTACTGATAGTAATCAAATCCCAGCTGTAATAAGGCTGCTGCAGGAAGAAATTACTTTGCAAACAGTTTTTTGGGGGCACTGCGCATCTTGGTGATCCTCCCATCAGTGATGAAGCTGTGTGTGCATTGGCGCCAGTCAGCTTTTGGTCTTCCTGCACATATTATCAAGGGGGTTGGGACTAAAGAGATGAGGGACTGAGAAAGCTGAACTGCGACCTCACACTTGTTTAATCCTGCAATTCTGACAGACTCTGTAGTGCGCTGGGATTTAGATGTGGCTTTGGGCGAATAATAAATAAGTGCAGAGACTGGGTTGAAATATTTGCCTTCTTCCTGTTTTTTAAGTGATATAGGATGAGGCTGATGCTTTTACCTGTTAGAGAAGTGTCTGATTATTATGTGATAGGAACTCACTATACTTTCCTACCAGGTATGTTTAGTACTTCGCAGAATTATTGCTAAGTAATCCAGCTAAAAGCCACAACTGTATGACTATGAAACAGAGCCTTCTGGCTAAATAATTTTTTTAAATGAGAAAATGTTTTTGTTGCAACCCTTGTTGAAAATGTTTCTGAGGACAATAATGTCTTTACTTAATTGTGAAAGAATGTCCAGATTGCAGTTCAATTGGTTTCCCAGGCGCTTACAAGAGTATCAAATTACAGTTACTAAGCCTTGTTTCTCCCTATATATTCATCAAATATTTATTTACTACCTGCTATGTTCAAGATGTTATGCTGTTTTCTAACACTGTCCTATATCAAGCATTTCATGCTGTCTTTAAATTATCCATTTCATTTGTAGGTTAGGAAAAGAGAGTCCCCCTTATCGCTCCGGTTAAGCCACCACTCTTTAAGACCTCCATCTTTGTCCTATTTTGGGTCATTGTAGCTCAGTAAATATTTAAATGTGTGTCCACGGTGTTCCGGATATGGTGTTAAGTCTTGGGGAAACCAAATGGAGCTCGGCACAGTTGTGGAGGAATTCACAGGAATGGGTGGAGAAAGCTCATTAAAGAGAGTCTTTTCATAGCCACACAAGTGCTCTGACTAAACCGTGCCCGGGGAGGCGGGAGGGGTCTTGGAGGAAAGAGAGCATTTGTCCTTGCAAGGAGGGGAAGTCAGGAGAGGTATCTGTAGGGGACCATCATCTAGGCACTAGGTATTTCCACATGTGTGTGCAGGCCCTCAAGCATCCAGAAAGAAATTGCTTTCCACAAACATTTAATATGCTCCTTTTATTGAAAGCATTGCGATTGGCAAGGGGACAGGAATGTAGGCTTAGAGATGAATGAGCCAGGGTCCCTCTCTGTCATTTGGTAGTGAAGTGTTAAAGCATCATTAAACTGCAGTGTATTAAATGCTCTGCCGGCTCTGTCTTACCTGTAAGATTTAAAACTCCTATTCTCTGTCCTTCCCAGCCAGTGGTGCTGCCTTGCTTTTGTTTATGTCACCGTTACTAAGGTTGAATAAAATTCTTATTTTTTGCTGACAGAAATGCAGTTCATATTTCACACCAGGATGATTAAGTACAGATTCATTTCAGATTTCTATAATAAACAGAAAGTGCTGTTTTACTTTTCTACTTTTTCTAAATATCAGTTTGTTTATTTCCTAAAGCATTTCAAAGGCCAACGGGTAATACCCGAAGCCAGTATTTGTGTATTACCTCTGTATAGAACTTCACTGCTTTTAAAGCGCTTTTTCTGTTACTCCATTTCATGAATTCTAACTGCAGATCAGTGAAAGAGGTATTCTCCCATTTTAAAGCTGAGAAAAATGAGGCTTAGACTCATCAAATGACTGCTCAGGGTCCTATAATAAATTCTCCTCCTTTAACTCCTCCAGCCTCCAATCACTCCTGACTAAATTGTTTTTGTTGTTGTTTAGAATACTGTTTAAGTGCATCTCCTCTAAAAAAATTCGTTGATCCCTCTGCACTGGGCGGGCTGTGCCTCTGATGGGCCCCCATGGTGTCCTGCACTGATCCACACATAGTACTTGGGATTTGGTATTTTATGTGCCTCTTGACAAGTCTGTCTCCTGCACTCTATCTCCAACCTAAGAAATATCCTGTCTTTGTTCTCACTGAATTCCTAAATCTAATAGAATAAATAGTACTTGTCATAGAGATTTCCAATAACTCTTTTTTGAATGAGAAAATTAAATAATTACAACATTGTTGTTGTTTATTAAAAGAAACTTTCATTTACTTAATTTCATAGATTTGAGAAAGAAGAAGGTGGGGGGAGAGAGAGAGAGACAGAGAGTGAGAGAAAGAGAGGAAGAGAGAAAGAGAGGGAGAAAAACATCTATGTGAGAGAAACATCCATTGGTTGTCTCTCACAGACACCCAATGAGGGATTGAACCCACAAACTAGGCATGTTCCCTGACAAGGAATCAAATCAGCTACTTTTTCTGTACAGTTATAGTATATAGGCATCATTGCAGGGTTAACAAAACCCATCACAGAGGCAGAGAAGCATCGATCAGACCATCAAACCTCAGAGGGAAGATAGGAGAGGGGAGGGGTATGGGGGAGAGATCAACCAAAGGACTTATGTGCAAGCATGTGGGCCTAACCAATGGACACAGACAACAAGGGTGTGAGGGCATGAGTGGGGGGTATGGAGGGTAATGTGGGGATAAGGACACATGTAATAACTTAATCAATAAAGAAATTAAAAAAAAAAACACAAAAAAAACCATCACAAATGAACTCACAATGATGGTGCCTTTAATTTGTGTTTAAAAAGAACAGCAGCAATTGGAAACTGTGGCCAGGTCCAGGCAGCATTTTGCAGTGCTGTCTTGAAGAAAAATCATCAAAATTCCAAGTATTTGTATGTTGCATTTGCAATTGAGCTTTCCAAAGTTGCCAAAGGAATGGCAAATGTTTTGGTAAAATACTCAATGAATAAAGTCAGTAAACCTTCATAATGTACTAATTTAAGTTTAATAATACTTAGTCTTTATAGCTTTAATAATTTATTTGGTAAGTTACAACTAAATAACCCTTAATGATATCATCTATTAGCTATGGCTGTGAAGTTAGCACACTAGCCTATAAAACTAAAAATAGCCTGGCTTAAAAAAAATCAACTTGTAAAATACCAAGGAACATTCTGGGGCTGTGGACCACACATGAGAAACATGTAATTTATCAGTAGTTTATCCAATGTGTTTCAGTAAACTGAGAAAAGAAATATTCCGTTAGATGCCCCAGTACCTATTATGTCATCCTTCTGCATTATAGCAACAAAAGCTGTTGTTACTCTCCAACTGGCTATGAAGCCTGGAAAATTTTCTCACAATTATATCCCTTTGCTATGTATTTCTTCTTTTGTCTAGTTCTCATCCTTCTATCCTTTCTCTGCACGCGTTCATGAAATCTCAAAGGAATCTATTCATTATTTCTTACTTTCCAACATCTTCTATTAGTGAAAGAAGATGTGCTCTCTAACTGAAATGATCTAGTCATGTTTTCTACCCCATGAAGATTCAGGGAGACCTGTGATGTCGTTATTTTGTAAAATTATGATTTCAAGATTAACTGTTCATAGCTCATAATCTGTGCTTTGAATCAAAGTCGCATTATCAAAAATGTGTTTGGGAAGACTTAATTTTATAGCATGAAAACGGTTATAGTTGGGAGCTCTATATGTCATATTCCCATCTTAGAAACATACAGCATGTGTTAGCATATTAAGTACTCTGAGAAATACTGCTTTCAGGAAGCTTTAAAAATTCTGTTAAAAACTGCATTTCCCAAAGTTTTGCCATGGAGCCTGTCTCCTGCTCCAATTTTATTTTTTTCCATACGGAACACTTGACAGGATTGCTGTCCTCTAAGAAAATCCGTGGGGAATGGTCATGTTAGAGTAATTTTAGGGTAAAAGTCATTTCCCAGATTCACATCCAAGTGTTACTGAGGGCTTTTTTTGTTTGTTTGTTTGTTTGTTTGGGTGGTTTTTTTTGCTATTCTTTATCAGCCCCAGTGCCCAGGTTTTGATTTATATCTCCTCATCCTCATCACTAAGCCTTCTCTTGAATTTAGTTATACTGGTCTTACTAGATTTCTCCACATTTTACTCATAACTCTAGTTGTTTATCCAAACTACAGTTAGAAGAGTGAACAATATCTTACAATTAGTTATCTTTTTATTGCCACTTATTGGATAGTATATCCTGAATCAGCCTTTCCATACAAGAGTTGCTCAAAAAAACCATAGACTACATAAAGATGATGTTGTCTTTGTTAGAGAGTTTAAGTACAAAGCATAATGAATTGTAAGATATAGTTCATTCTTCCAACTGCAGTTTGTATGGCTAAGTAGAATTATAACAAAAATGTAGAGGAATCATGCAAGATTATAAGTATAGAATTTTAAAAATACCTGTGGGCCTAGAATATAAAGCAGTCTTCTTCAGATATTTTTTGGGGGGGATCCTTGTTTTCCTTATAATTTTTCATGCATTTTGTTTTCTAATCCATAGCATGTTGATGTTAATTTTACTATAAGAATGTTTTGCTCTTTGCTCTGATATGTAGGAAATGTAGGAAATGTGGCCTTGTGTACCCAGGCATCGGGCCACTTACTGTTAAGGGCCAGAGGAACTTCCATTTAAGCAGTAGAATTAGGAAGTGATTTTTATATCTCAGCATCTATAGCTCCTCTTAATCAGTGCTCATTTCTTCAAGGTAAGAATTTTCTAGCATTCCCTCTACGCCCCTAATATTGAAAACCTGACTTTGTTGGAACTACTCAATGTACTATCTTAGGGATAGTGGCATTCATGTTCACTATTAGCTTTCATTCTGAACAATGCTAACTTCTGGAAAGAAGTTTTCTTCTTCTCCCGTGTCTAACAGAAGGAACTAGCATGCCCACCCCCACACTGGTAGCAAATACATCTTAAGTGAATTTTAAGACAGTTAGATCATTTTCTACTCCTTCTTAGATGTTTATTCTTTTAAAAGATTTTACATCTAGGAAGGCCATTCAGATTGATAAGCAAATTGGACAATCACCCATATGCTAAGGTTTGAGGGTACTATAGTGATCGGTGACTGCATTTAAAAGCACAGCCCAAGACAAAGGACTTAAAAGAGCTACACCACTTGTTTTGCTCGTAAATCAACATTGTAGCTCATCTCCACCCATTTATTGTCAGCTGGGAGCTGGGGTCATCTGAGGACTTCCTTACGCACATGTCTGGCAGTTGATTCCAGATGTTGACTGATTCCTTAGCTATGGAACCAGTGCTGGGACACCTGGTTGTAGCCCCTCCATGTGGCTACAGCATGGTCGCTGGGTGCCAAAGGAATCTCATCCCAATAGGACTAAGCAGAAGCTTAGATCCCATCTTTGGATGGAGGAATGTCAATATCACTGTAATAGAGCATTTGAGAGATGGGATATATTGGTGAGAACATGGAATTTGGAGACCAAATATTAACTTTAATTAGATATATTTTGTGTTTCCAAAGCATTTCTGTTGAAATTCTTGTGTGTGTGTGTGTGCACAGACAAGTTAAAATAGTAACATCCCTATGCAACACATATATTTTGTGGACTTGTTTATTTTATTGTAGATCCCTATGAAGTGTACATTTTATAAAGTTTAATATATTCAATCAAGGCCAGAGTTATTAAATACAGTTTATTGCTTATTTGGATTATTTTGCAGAATCCTGGAAGAAGAGGTAAATATTGATATAGAAGGAAGAAAAATAAGGTCCAAAACAATCTTATGGGGACAGCCTCACTGTAGGGTTCGAGCTGCTGATGGGAATCTAACAGGGTGGAAGAATTTTGGAGAATTCCTGATGACAAGCTATGCCTCTTTCACAATTTCACCAAAGGCCAGCCCATCCTCTTGGTTCCCATAGCACTTCTCAGCAAATATAATTTTTGCTGGCACTTGCTTCCAAATGTAGGAAACTGTCCTACTTGTTTATTCAGTGTGTTTCTCTGTCACAATTCTATCTTACGTTAATAATTCTGACTCATTTTCCAAAAAGACGGGACAAATTCTTGCCAGTTCAGTCAAGTGCCTTGGTTGGAAGTCTTTCATCTTTACCATATTTGGCAGACTTCACAGAGTACATAAAACATAAAATGGTTTCTTTTTCTCTTTATCTAAGTGCCTGCAGAACTTCCATCCACTTAACAGCCTGATTTGTGTAGTGGGCATGAACCTTATTCCACAAAGTCAGATGTTCAAGAAACACATCTCTCTATTTTTGTTAAATCAGTACACATCTGAACTTGAGTGTCTGTTGGGATCAATCCTACTGATTACTGGAGTTCTCTCTCCCTGGTGGCTTTGCCCAAGTTCTGTTCTTGATCATCATCAAAACCTTGGAGAGGTCCTTCCAGTCATTAGTAATCAGACTACCTTCGTTGTCGCTCAGATGCCCACTGCCGTACTTTACATGCAGACCTCAGATCCGTGGCTCTGCTATTTTGGGGTCACTTTTAGGGCTGGAGCCTCCTGTGTCTGGATTCCACATCCCAGGCATTTCACATTTCTGGACATCTCCTCTTCAGGGCACTGCTGCTCAGCCTTTTGAAATCCCTTTCACCTTGGGGATGACTTCCCTTCTCTCCCAGGTCTGAGAAAATCCCCTTTCCTTTGGTTGCCTCTCCAAGGACCGCCCCTCTCTCTACTTCTTCCTGGGCACCCAGTGTAATGGGATTTCACCAGTGATAGAAAGGGAGTGTCTGGCAGACAACCTGTATTCTCAGACCTTTCGTATAAACCTCTGAGCTGCTTGACATTCGAGAAGTGAACACAGTACAAGAACATACACACCCTGATATTTGAATTCATTTTTTGCCTCATCTGTAAATCCATTAGGAGAAAAATGATTCTTGTTCACTCTTACTTATTCTGAGTAACAAATATAGCGATATAAATGGATTGACCTAAGGTAAAATAGAGGATTTAACATATATGCTGAAAAACAGTTGGATAAGTTAACACTTAAAAAATGAGTATCCATAAGCATGATTCACAAAACCAGTGGGGCAACTAAGTAGAAAGGGCATTTGACAAGAGATAAATGATCTGCATTCTAATACGCATGTTCTCATTCTGGGTGGTATGCAACCCAAAAGAGTGGAGGAAGAATATGAATTCTGGACCTCAGTTTCTACTTTGTCCAACTAGAAAGCAAGACCTTCTCTAATGCCCTAGTAATTATAAAACATTTCATGATTTTCACAGCTCTTCTACCATTTGAAACATCGTATACTAAAGGGCTCCTATAAGTTTGCGATGTAAAAAATACGGCTTCAACACTATGCCCTTCATATGTGCTACACAACTCTTACGCAAGGACATAAGGAAAGTGGTAGCCCTCCCCATAGTAACATTTTCAATGGGATTTACCTTTAGGCATTGAGAAGTTTGGTACGATAATTATGTCATAGGTCAGGCTTACGAAAGCAGAGATGAAAGCTAGAAAAAGAGAAGAAATCATGACCTGTGTACTAATACCATCCTCACTGACTTCTTTTGTTACTGGGGAAATTCACAAGAATGATTTCCAGTAAATCGAATCATAGGGAATTGTTTGAATTAATTACTTATTTCATACAAAAAGCAAATTAGAGATAAAAATAATGCAAAACCTGGGCATTTTCGGTGGGCTCTCACACTTCTCTGCTTTACATAATTCCACTCAAATTTGAATTTAAGCTGAAGTTTTCCTCTGGTACTTACCACACTATCTTTATAGCTTCGATACCCCTGATTATGCTGTGAGGAAAACAAAGCCACATAGCACAAAACAATTTTCATTTTAAAATTTAGGCAAGAATATTCAGAACTGGTAAAGTGTCTGCTATTCCAAAGATTTCCAGGCCAATATGATGTGTTTTAAGCATTATAATTTGAAGTTGAAACATTTATGCCATTTTAATTGACACTGTCATTTTCAACTTATTGGGATAATAGGCGATATTCAAATCTTAACCTCTCCACTGCTCAAACACAACCCCCTTTTCAGAATTCCAGATGTCCAAGTAGCCTTAACTGCTGAAGTGTGCTCAGTACAACAGTGTGTTTATTCTTCTTTACACAAAAAGGGATTACTTCTAAATTTAAGCCAGGGTCTTTTCC
Source organism: Murina feae (assembly GCA_004026665.1). Lineage (NCBI taxonomy): Eukaryota > Metazoa > Chordata > Mammalia > Chiroptera > Vespertilionidae > Murina > Murina feae. Next base: position 14,447 of record PVJC01034725.1, read on the forward strand.
TGTATTGGTCAAAACTCAATCCCTGACTAGTTAGGCTCAGTGAATGGAGTGTTGGCCTGCGGACTGAGGGGTCCCAGGTTCAATTCCAGTCAGAACATGTACCTTGGTTGTGGGCATATCTCCAGTAGGGGGTGTGCAGGGGACAGCTGATCCATGTTTCTCTCTCATCGATGTGTCTGGCTCTCTGTCCCTCTTCCTTCCTCTCTGTAAAAAAAAAAAACAAAAATCAATAAAATATATTAAAAAAACCAACTCAATACTTAAAATAATTTTTACTTTTAAAAATGAAGCTTTATTTGAGCAATCAATATTTTTTTCTTTTTGTTGAAGACAAAATTAAAGGCAATTATGTCTGGCTAATTATGTTGAAGGTTGGTGTTAAACAGAACAGATATTTATTTCCTTGCCCTTGCCTGGATCACCAGCAGGATATATACCACCATACATAATGCAACTGCTCATGTTTATTAAGATTGTGCTATATTCTCCATACTTTACTTAGATTCTATTTAATTTAAAATTTTACAATAACCCGATGACAGATACGTTTTAGATGAAGAAATTACAGCTGAATGATGAAGTAATTTAAAATATATAAATAAAACTGTGAACATTGAGCCCCTACCTGGGAGGCTACCCACCTTGAGCCCTATGAAGTACTGGCTTAGCGTGGGCTTAAAAGATATTGTGTTTTCTTTTTCATCACTTCCTTTTAAACTTGCTCCATAGACCCATTCTTTCTCTCTCCTGAATGGAATATTTCATAGGTATCATACCTTTTAGTCCCTTTCAATCACAATAACAGTCCCATTTTAGTAAATTAAAATTTCCCATCTGGCGAAATAGAAAAATTCAAAACTCACTCAAATTTAACTCCCCTCTCCACCTCCCCCCCCCCCCCCCCCCCCCCCCCCCCCCAGCATATCCTCTAGAGAAGCTGTATTGAGAGGATGGCACATCTGGCTTCCTTTTTCTTGCTTGCTCTCCTCTCCCTGTATTCAATAGCTGCTATTTATGATTAGGGGACAGGGCCTGACTTAACTTGCTGGTCAGGTATCATGGGGACATTGGCACCCTCTGATTAACGTTGATAACTAAAACCAGTTCTTTCTGCTTTGGACACTGAGGCACCCTGGCTAGGAACTTTTCTAAGTTTCTCTTTTCATATGGCGGGCGGCACACTTCTTTGGTTGGCTGCTTACCTATGTCCTGCTCAGACCCTTTGCGGGCATGCTCTGCCCCTCCAGATGATTTCCTGGCATGGCTCCAAGTTTGGTCCCATGAAACTCTCCCCTCTTCCCTGCTCTCAGTGATAGGATAGCAAGAGTCCAAGGCAGCCACCTTCACTGTCATCAAGGTGAATCTGCTCCAGGCACAGCTTTAGACTTCCCAGTCACCCCAACTCCTTCAATCTGTGGAAGACAAGGGCAAATTCTTTGAGCCTCATAAAGTAGACCTTCTCCCTTGACTTGAAGGAGGATCTTATTGTTTGAACTTTATCCCCCAAATTCATATGTTGAAGTTCTAACCCCTGGTACCTCAGAATGTGACCTTGTTTTAAAAGAGGTTCATTGTAGATATAATTACTTCACTGACTATGAGGTCATACTGGAGTAGCATGAGTCCTACTCCAATATGACTGGTGTCCTTAGAAAAAGAAATTTGGACACAGACAGAAATGTAGAGTGGATGCCATGTGACTATGAAGGCGATATATCTCAAAACCAATGGATGCCAAATATTGCCAGCAAATCACCAGAAGGGAGCGGAGATGCATGAATCCCATTCTTTCTCCCGAGCCTCAGAATGAATCATTCCTGCCAACACCTTAATATTGAACGTCCAGCCTTCAGAACTCTGAGACAATTAATTTCTGTTGTTTAAGACATCTAGTTTGCGGCATTTTGTTACAGCAGCCTAGGAAACTAATATGGAGGAAATAAATATCCTATGTCCCTTTCTCACACCCCATGGATAAGGATGGAACAGAGAATGCCAAAGAAATTCTTTTTTAATCTCAAAAATCAGCCTCTTACGTAGCTGGGAGTGGGTGATCAGCTAAAATTAACAATGAATTTTAAACTACTACCTTTACAAGTCCCATCTGGACGGCTTAGTGCCTCACTTTAGAACATTAGGGTGCATTGAACCTAATGTCATTCAGCCACATTAGTTTATTTATGGAATGACAAGCACCAAATAACCGTTATTGATCCACACTGTCTTGCTTTCAGTCTGTGTGCTGAGATGTGGCTTACATCTGATCTCTGTTTTCTTTTCATCTTTCCAAGTCAGGCTAGCTAGCTGTGATTAACTTCAGACACTGAGCTGAAGGTACAGCTCATCTTAGCAGTAGCATCCTTGCAAAAGTTGATGGTGATCATGAGAAATTGAACAGGGTGGAGAAGAAGACAGACTAATGTTTCCTAAGCACTCATATGTAGAAGGGACCATGCTGCACATTTATAGTCATTTAACTTCCTTAATTATTAAAACTCTGAAAGTGAATATTAATGTTTTCTTTTCTAAAGAGAAAATGGGAGCTCAGAGATATTGTACAAATTAACTCCATTTTCCTAAGGTAGGGTTAGTCCCAGAATCAAATCCAAATCTCTCTGAATCCAAATCTAAGACCCAGGACTGGCTACATAATTTGTGGGACCCAGTGCAAAATGAAAAAATTGGGGCTCCTTGCTCAAAAATGTTTAAGAGTTTCAAGATGGCGGTTGTAGACCGTGAAGCCCATGGGTCCTGTGTGGCTGCCCAGATTGCATGCCAGTGCTCTGACGTCTCCACTGCTCCCCATTACTGAAATAGTTAAGGGGTCTGAATGCCTCAAAAATTCTCCTTAGCGGGCTTAGCATCTCATTGATGCTGTGTATTTCAGGGTGGAAATAAGATGACATCTGTATCACTCCAGTTCTCAAGGGAATGTTGACCTATTATTACTCTTTGTGAAAGGTTCATGTTCCACAGATTTCTCAATGAATGGGCCATTGATGTAGCTTGCTTATAGGCCCCTGGTAGTTATCTGAATAAGATTAATATCCAATCAAATTTGGTACTCTCTTATTCATGCTCCTTTTGCAGGCCCTTATTTTTTGTTGACATTTATTTCATTTTTGGTGAGACAGTTCTAAAATTTAATATGCAGCAATACTTTCTACTAGAAATCAAAATGATCCCTTTAAGATCACTACCAAATCTTGCTATTTTCGATGTTTCCCAAAGTTAAAGCAAATAAAGCTTTAAAAACATACAAGCGAGTCCTAATTTTCAGTAGATAACTTAGGGTTTCACTAGCACGGGAAAACAACCCTCACGTTTTCACAGATTACTCAGTCGCCGCACCCAGAGGGAAGTGAGCATGTATTACCAGCAGATTTTGCTTGTTAAGGGTCTTAGGTTCTTGTATGCAACACAAGAACAAAACTCCTTAATTGTCCTCACTGTCGGCTTATTTTTGACAGCCATTCATTCTTCAAAATATCACACTGAAAAGGAATGACCCCCTGGTTGTAATAATTACATGCAGTTGCTTTCACTCTGGTGGATAATGCTAGACAAAGACAAGGCATTTGTCACAGATAAACACACCGAGGCAGGGCTGACACAATCAAAGTGAGAGATCTTTCTTCTTGAGGAGCAGCTTTATTCCAGTGACCTTATTTTTGTTATTCAAAGCCACTAAGAGAGAGATGATGACTATTTGAAAAAGATGAATAGCTCCAGAGCTTCATATTCTTCCTTAAAAAAAAAAAAAAGTTCTAGTTTAACAATCAGATATGCTAATTTATTAAAATGCTAGACTTCCAAATGAGCAATACCTTTGAGGAATCTTCAAGTAATTTTCCTCCGGGCTCTCAGTAATGGAATGAAATTCTTAAATACCAGAGGACATAAAGTGACCTTTTCTTATATTTGAATCCAGTGATTTCATAAGTTCAAAGGCAGAACCACAGCCACATTGAGGGGCACTGTTTCCATTTGTGCCTACCTGTAAGTCAGCCAGTGATAACCTGTTGATTGAATTTGGCTGTATTCTCAATAAAAACCTAGAACTGAACACATTGCAGGGGGATCTCGAGCATTCTTCTGTTTTCATATTACACAGTGTTTCACATAAATGTTAGAAGCATGCCTTAAAATTTTAAATACCCATCACATTTTGAAATTATCTATTACATGTTCTTTTTTTTTTTAA
>PVJC01034726.1:0-18633 GCA_004026665.1 Murina feae
ATACTTCTCTACCTAAACCCTAAATCTATTTCTTCTAAATAAACTACACAAAAAGACTGCATTTTGAAATGCTGTGCTGGGAAAAACTGTAGACAACACCAGAGAACTAGAAAAGGCCACAGGTTTCAGATGTCTGAGGTACATGGGCTCTTCTCAGCCACCTCAGGGAGTCTGGATAAGCCACCCCTCCACAGGGATGCTGTGCCCCTCCTGCCAGGTGCAGATAACCAAGGTCTTCTGGCCTCTCCCAGGCGAATGCTGGTGATTAGTGACAAGGCATGAAGATGCCATATCCCACAGCATCAACAGTTGGGAGGGGCTAACTTTGTATCTGACCAGAAAGGAGAAAGAAGCTTGCAAAACATACTTTATTAAATATATCAACATAATGACATTTTGTAAAAATGAATTTGCACCATTTCATACATTTTATTCACATCTTGCATTTTCATTTTTACTGACTTAAAAAGCCCAGTCAAAATTCCTCCTGGTTGATGAGCATGTAAAGTACAACATAGGTAATATAATCAATAATACTGTAATAACCCAGCCAGTGTGGCCCAGTGGTTGAGAGTTGACCTATGAACCCAGAGGTCAGGGCACATGCCGGGTTGTGGTCTCGATCCCCAGTGCAGGACATGCATGAGGCAGCCAATCAATGATTTCCTCTCATCATGGATGTTTCTATCTCTCTCTCTCCCTCTCCCTTCCTCTCTGAAGTCAATAAAATATATATATATATATATATATATATATATATATATATATATGTAATAATATTGTAATAACTATGTAGGATATGAAGTGGGTCCTGGAAATATTGGTGGGAACACTTTATAAAGTATATGATTGTCTAACCTGACCACTATACTGTACACCTAAAACCAATGCTATATAATAAAAGGATAATATGAAAATTGACCCTACCAGCAGAACCACTGGGAATGACTGGTCACTATGACACTCACTGACCACCAGGGGGCAGATGCTCAATGCAGGAGCTGCCCCTGATAGTCAGTGCACTCTCACAGGCGAAGCTCTGCTCAGCCACAAGCCAGGCTGATGGCTGTCAGTACAGTGGTGGTAGAGGGACCCTCTCCTGCCTCTTCAGCAGCGCTAAGAATGTCTGACTGAAGCTTAGGCCTGCTCCCTGCTGGCAAGTGGACATCCCCCAAGGGCTCCTGGGCTGCCAGAGGGATGTCTGACTGCCAGCTTAAGCCCAATCCCCCAGGGAGCAGGCCTAAGCCAGGAGGTGGACATCCCCCAAGGGTTCCCAGACTGTGAGAGGGCACAGACTGGGATGAGAGACCCTCCCAAGTACACAAATTTTTGTGCACCAGGCCTCTAGTACAAAATCATCTAATATAATAAAAGAGTAATATGCAAATTGACCATTACCAGAGACACCTAAGCCACGCCCACCAGCCAAGCCACGCCTCCTATCCAACCAGAGCGGCTGTATGCAAATTAGCCCAGCCAAGATGGAAGCCAGCAGCCATGGAGCTAGAGCAAACCAGAGGCTTCTGTTGCAACTGCCTGCCTAGACTGGCTGAGCCTCTGCTCATGGCCACGCCCACCAGCCAATCAGAGTGGCTGTATGCAAATTAACCCAGCCAAGATGGAGGCTGGCAGGGTGGCTATGCACTGGGAGCCTCCTCAGCTGGCATAGCTGTGCCAGGTGTGTCAGCTCAGTGTGTGTGTGGGGGTCTGGCCTGGGGCCTCTCAGGGCATCCAGAGCGCCCATTCTGGGTCCACTGCCTGGCTCCACCCCCCGGGGGCCTCCACCAGGCGTGTGGGAGAGCGAGTCCTCCACTGGGCTTGCAGGAGCAGGCGTGTGGGAGTACCTGCTGCACAGTGCGGAGAATTCGAAGCCAGTTCACTGCCCAGCTCCACCCCGGGTGTGTTTGCTCAGCAGCAGGGCCCCACTGAGGGATCCTGCACCAGCGTCCGCCCCTGGCTCGCCACCTAGCTCTGCGCCAGGTGTGTCCCCTCAGCAGTGTGGGCCCACCAGGTGTGTGCGATCGTGGGCCCTCTGGTGGGAAACATCCAGGCCTGCACTCACCAGCCCTCCCACCCCCCAGTGCACAAACTCTGAAGGGGCTGTGGGCAGCCTGAAAATGGCTCTCAGCCCCTCACCCAGGCTGGCCAGGCATGCCAGCGGGTGGACATCTCCCCCGAGGAGTCCTAGACTGCAAGAGGGCACAGGCCGGGCTGAGAGACCCCCACCCCTCCGAGTGCACAAATTTTTGTGCACTGGGCCCCTAGTATTTAATATAAAATGTAATTGGAAATAAATTATTTTAATGAAGTACTGATACAAGTGAAATGTGGATGAATCATTATGCAAAGAGAGAAGTTCTACACAAAAGAGTACATATTGAGAAATTCCAAATAAATAAATAAAACCTGGTGTGCATATAAAGACTCAGAGGTTATAAATGAAAACAGAACTTCATTATTTTTCCCCTAAAGAGAGTACCATAGCAATTGGTATTTCTAATCTATGACTTATTTCTTACAAATATCAACTATAACAGCTTTCCAATGAGTACTTTTCATGTTTTTATGAAATGAAAGCACATAAAATGTGCTTTATATCGGCTCTTTTCAAAACTGATTAGAAAACAGTCTTTTACCCAGAAATTGTGAATTCTAAATATGGGTTTACTAAGAAAACTAGAAAGGAAGGCCCTTGAAAGACAAAGACATTTACAAAATTACATGAGATTTATATATATGTGTGTGTACATTTTATTTACATATTTATGTTACATAAGTGCATTTTTTCCTGGCTTACGTATTTGTAACAAAATTATACACCACCTCCCTTCGCAAACAGAGGGCCAAAGCAGTCTCTGGACCAACTCAGATAAGCGGCACCCCCACCTTGTGGAGGTTGCCCGAGCTGGTGACTTAATTAGTGAAGAAAGCACTGTCCTGTCACAGACAGCGCTCCCAGTTCAGCCCGTGGTCCTAAATGAAATGAACTTGTTGGTTTCAGCTCAATGCTTCAGGGAAGGGGGGTGAGAGGAATCGCCTAATTCATTATGTGCCATGATTGGCACCTCTGAGCTACACAAACTAAATTTAGATTACTCAATTCTGTTTCCTTAATCAGAAAAATAGAGCAAGTGGGGGTGATGTCCAATGCAAGAGAAACAGGGGCTATGTGAAGCAAACAAATGATTACTCAGAGCAATCTGATCGATTGTCCCCACAATTGTTTTATAGCAAAGAGGCCACCTGACCAGGCCAATATGTTACACAATTTTACTCCTCCCTTAACCCTACAGAGCCTTATGCCCACTAATGGTGATGGGCTTTTTGGTGCATCTGTACATAATTACTGAGAGTCTACTATGAGCAAAGCAATGTCAAGGCTATAAAAAAGCAAAAGTAAACCAGACTGTCAAGTAGTTCATTCATTTATGAAACAAATACAGTGTGGGTAGTGTGGGTCAGGCATGTAGTAGGCACTGAGCCTACAGCCATGAATTAGACTTTTTTTTAATTCATTTCAGAGTAAGGAGAGAGAGAGAGAGAGAGAGAGAGAGAGAGAGAGAGAGAGAGAGAGAGAGAGAGAAAGGGAGAGAGAGAGAAACATCAATGATGAGAATCACTGATCAGCTGCCTCCTGCATACCCTAAATTGGAGATCCAGTCTGAAACCTGAGCATGTGCCCTTGACCAAGAGTTGAACTGTGACCTCTTGGTTCATAAATCAACACTCAACCACTGAGCCACACCGGCTGGGCTGAATTAGACTTTCATGACACTTACATTCTAGAAGGCCAGGCAGACAATAAACAAAAGCTATACAATACAATATCAGATATGGGTAAGGAACCACAAATAAAAATAAAAGAGGCCAAGGAGTGGAGAGAGGCAGGAACTGCTAGTTTCCGTGGCATAGTAGGACATGGCCTCCACAAAGGTGGGTGTTGAGCAGGACCTGTGGGAGTGAGGGAGGCTCTCTGTGGAAGGGCTCTGCAAGCAAAGGAACCACCACCAAGTGTGGGTACACATTTGAGGCTTGAATTAGTTTCCTAGGGCTGCTGACATAACGTACCACAAAGCAGGTGGCTTAAAACAACAGAAATTATTGTCTTCCAGTTGTGAAGGTATCAATAGGACCATGCCCCTCTAAAATCTGTTGTTTTTTATACTGTTTTGTTTTTACCTGTTTTATTTTTATTTATTTTTAAATATATTTTTATTGATTTCAGGAGGAAGAGACAGAAATATGATGAGAGAGAATAATCGATTGGCTGCCTCCTGCATGCCCCCAAACCGGAATCAAGCCAACGACCTGGGCATGTGCCCCTGATTGGAATTGAACCCAAGACGCTTGAGTCCACAGGCCAACGCTCTATCCACTGAGCAAACCCAGCTAGAGCTTTATTGGAGTGTCTTATGTTGCAGGAGGAACAGGTACAGGTATCCAACAGAAAGTTTGAGGGGTCATCTATAAAAAACTGGCTATGCATTCAGTCTTTTACAAAACAACTTCCAGAGAAGTCATCACTCCCCTCACTAATTTGTCCTTCCCAGTTGCTAATAATTGCACTTCCCCCCTTTTTGCTTATGTCCACTCCCTTTTGATTTGTCTTCAAATACAGAGTAAATACAGGGATTCCAAAACATGGATATAACTTCATTCCCTCCTCCAGACTTGACAAAAATATAAACAGAGGGTTTGTTGTTGTTGTCAGTGGTGTTTTCAACCTCAAACTTAAAAGAATTGGTGCGGGAGCCCCTTTCACGTCCCGTGTGCATCAGGGCTCCCATTCAGGGTTCGGGTTCTGGAGAAGGCTGCACACAAAATGAAGAGAGAGACTAGAAAGAATTAATTTGGAAACTGGGGGACCAGGCGGGAGCCCATCTTTGTGGGAGAGACTGCCTCTGCTCTGGCCTTGCTCAAGGCTTTTATTGAGGCTATGGGAAAACACCCATATCCTTTAGGCAGGAAATTCCAAGCAAGAATTTACATATAATTAACAGGTGGAGGTTGCTTTAGCTAACAATGTTTCAACTTAAACAATGGGTGCATAGCTCTGACCTTTCAGAGCAATTAAGGTTGGTGAAAATAATCAGTTTCTGGCAAATTTGGGGGGGTGCGGGGAAGGGAAGGGAATAATCTAATCTAATAAAAGAGCAATATGCAAATTGACCCTCACTCTGAATCACCTAAGCCCTGCCCACCAACCAAGCCACGCCCATCAGCCAATCAGAGTGGTCGTATGCAAATTAACCCAGCCAAGATGGCAGCTGGCAGCCACAGAACTGGAACAAGCAGGAGGCTTCCATTGCAACTGCCTGACTAGGTTGGCGGGCCTCTGCTCAAGCAACAATGTTTCAATTATAGAAGCCACAGAGCTGAAGCAAACAGGAGGCTTCTGTTACCTACCTAGGCCTCTGCTCAAGGTAACAAAGTTTCAATTATAGAAGATAAATAAACCCCAGAAACCTGATTCCAGCCAGCCTCGCTGGGACCTTGGGTCAGTGGGAGCTGTGGGCAGCCTGAAAACGGCCCTCAGCCCCTCACCCAGGCTGGCCAGGCACGCCAGCAGGTGGATATCCCTCGAGGGGTCCCAGACTGCCCAAGGGCACAGGCCAGGCTGAGGGACCCCCCTGAGTGCACAAATTTTTGTGCAGCAGGCCCCTAGTAGCAACATGATTTTGGAAGCTTTTAGAGAGTTGGTTAAATAGTGCATGATTTAGCAGACACAAGAAAACTGAGTGCTAAGCTGGCCATCCTAAAACAAGAACCATCCAGCTTTACATGCTAGAATTGATACATGGTTCATGGTTGGCAGCACCAGGCACCTCTGGAATGAGAGAGGAGATGAGAGAGGGGGATGAGAGAGAAGATGGTAGAATAAGATGGATTGAAAGCCCGTTAAAGCAGTCAGATTGCCTAGGTTTCCCCACTGCAGTGGGTGACTGCCCCCACCTACCCAGCCGCAGCCTGGAGGATGCTTCCTGGAGAGGAAACAGAGGGCTCTGGACTGAAGATACCAGGCACAGTTCACAAGAGAGAACCACTGAAGAGAACTAGACTTCCTACAGGTGGGGCCCCAGCCCTCTTCAGTTCCCCATAGGAACTGGGAAGAGTCTGGAACCCGACCAGCCCAAGGAGACCTAAGAACATTGATACTGGGTGGGGCCTCCCTGACTAAATGGCCCAGGCAGCTCACTGGGAAGAGGTACACATCTCTTACCCACACTCTTTGAGCCCTTTAACCTCCTATCTGGAATTCTCAGCAGATAACCAAGCACCGCCTGACATCAGAAGAAATCCTCTAACAAGAAGAACAGAGACCCAAACACACAGAAAAAACCAACATGGAGAAAACGGGGATGTGGCCATGGCTGTAGGACACTGCAGAGGGAAAGTGAATACTTGCCACTTGAATTGCTACAGATTAGCCTCCTGTCTGTCCCTGAAACTTGGAGCAGGTCTGCTACATAAGCACCAAAGGTGGAGAGGGTTTTGTGTGACCTCAACTTAAAGGGCCACATCAGGCTTCAGGGAGCAAAATCTAAATATATATAAAAGCCTAAGCGACTGAATGACCAGTCACTATGATGCGCACTGACCACCAGGGGGCAGACGTTCAATGCAGGAGCTGCCCCCTGGTGGTCAGTGCACTCCCACAGCTAACCTCCAGTGACTGGCCAACCTCCCACAATCCCACCCCTGTCCCCGCCACCAACCCTGATTGGCCCCAATCCCAGCCAGGCCAGGCCTAGGGCACACCCGTGCACGAATTCATGCACCAGGCACCTAATTGAGAAATAAAAGCCCAGTGAGAGGAGAATGCCATGAGAGCAGAGGCTTAGAACCAGGGTGTCTGTGTGCTGGACACTTGGCAGGGATGTGGGAGTTGTGACACCTGGACCATAACCATACAGTAAAGGGAATGAAAGCCCACCTCTGTAAGGTTTGCTGCTCACTGGGCTCAATTCATTGGTCTGATGTCACCATGACCTTGACTTTCTACCTCATCTAACCCCATGGCTCTCCCTCAGTATTTATAATTCTCAATTAATTTACACAATTAAAATTTAGGATAATTGAATCTTATCCCTCCACCTAAATTGTGATCAAATGAATTGCCTACTTGAATCCAATCATTCGCATTCTTACAAGTATTTTTTATTTAACGGTATAGGGCAAACACACAGCAAACGCCACATTTCCTTCTGTCATTTCACTTACTGCAGAACAGGATACAATTTAATGTGTTCAAAAGTAATGCACCAAAAATTACAAAAAGATGTAGTTAGGACCTACATCTAATTTTTAAAAATCATTCCTTTTCATTGCCACAAATATTAATACCTACTAAACTTAGTAATATCTAACTTGATATCATAAAATTATACACACATGAAAAATCCTATATAATAAAAGGCCAGCCACCATAAGCATGACTGGAATGACCAGAGACCAGAACCACCATGGTCCTTCACTGGGCTGGCCCCACCTCCATGCAAGTGGTTAGGGGTGATTAGGCAGGCAGGCAGAGTGGTTAGGGGCGATCAGGTAGGCTGATCAGCAATTAGGGGTTATCAGGTAGGAAGACAAGTGGGTAGGGGTGATCAGGTACATAGGCCAGTGGTTAGAGGTGATCAGGTAGGCAGATGGCCCCTCACTGGGCTGGCTCTGCCCCCAAGCAAGTGGTTAGAGGCAATTAGGCAGGCAGGCAAATGGTTAGGGGTGATCAGGTAGGCAGACCAGCAGTCAGGGATGATCAGGTAGGCAGGCAAATGGTTAGAGGTGATCAGGTAGGCATGCAGTGTTGTTAGGGACAATCAGGTAGGCAGGCCAGCAATTAGGTGCAATCAGGTAGGCAGATGGCTCCTTGCAGTGCTGGCCCCGTCCGCCAGCAGTTAGGGGCGATCAGGCAGGCAGACAGTGGTTAGGGATGATCAGGCAGGCAGACCAGTGGTTAGGGGTGATCAGGCTGGCATGCAGAGTTGTTAGGGGCAATCAGGTAGGCAGGCCAGTGGTTGGGGCGATCAGGTAGGCAGATGGCCCCTCTCAGGGCTGGCCCTGCCCCCCCAGCAAAGAAAGAGGGAGGCCCAGGCCACTGGCAGTGACTGTAGCAGGTATGCAGCTGGCCAGTGATCGCCCAACAGAGGGAGGTCCAGGCCTGCCAAGCCATTGCACCCTGTGCCTGTTGCCTGCAGAGGGAGGCCACCAGTGGTAGTGGTGGTGGGGGCAGCACTGCACAGAAGGAAAGCAATGGCAGTGGCAGGGGTGGGGCCAGCTGTCAGCAGTCCAGGGAATAAAAGCCCCAATAGGCCCTAATCTCAGCAGGCTTAAGGACTACCCGAGGGGTCCTGCATGGTGAGAGGGTGCGGCTGGGCTGAGGGACCCCCTCTAGTGCACGGATTTTCATGCATCGGGCTTCTAGCAAAAGATAAAAAAATGCAAACACATAAACTAATGTGAGAGACATGTTCAGCTTTAAAAAAACTAAGCCAGCAAAGAATTTTTATGTGTGTCCATTTATTGACTGCTGAGAATACAACCTGAGAATACATGACATGCATTTTGGGGGAGAAATTAACCAATTCTGAAACAAAGCCATTCAGAAAGCCTACTGAGAGTTACTAAGGGAGTACAGATGAGATCTGGGATGACTCAGTCACTCAACAGTTGTAAGATCCTATGTGCAAATTCTTTGGGAACTTACTCTTAGTTATTGAGGAACTACCAGGAAAGAGGGAGGACCAGTCTCCCTTCAATTTAAATTAATGCTAGGAAGGATACTGTTCACTGAAGCATTGAAAAAAAAATTTTGCTCTTCAAATTAAGACAGTTCCATTTTTATAAGTTTTTCCATATCAATTCGTATGCCTCAGAATTACAAGCAGCTACACGGATTTAGAAAAGATTAGTAATGACGCAAGAGGCTATTCATTTGATTCCAGCATCTATTGTTAAATTATACTCTGTTCTAATACTAGCAAATTTTTACACCATAGTGTCAATCTTCCCAAGATGTTGAACCCATTGATACAATAAAATGATACAAATTAAAGAATTTCAGTTATAATTAAAAGGACAAAAATTTTAAGTAACTGGAATGTCTTAGACCACAATTAAAAACTGTTTAATTATGTATATGGTATATATGTGCAAAGATTATAACCTATAATTACATAAAATGCTGAAATATATTCATAATAGCAGAGTTACGGGCCACGTATTTCTCAATTTTGTAATGGATATTTTTCCTTAAAATGGCAACATCAATGTCACTGTACTGTATGTTCCAGTGTTTTGGATTGCTTTCTGTGATAGCAGGAATAGAAAACAAAACAAAAAAAAAAAAAAGAAGGAGAAAACAGAACCGGACATATCCGCAAAGAATACAAAAGGGAAGATCTTGGCTTTTTGTTCTTTTGGACGGACGAGGCAGTCTGTTGCTCTCAGGGACCGTGTGCGGCCTTCGTGCTTCAAGAGGCACCGGTTACGGCTTGCAGCGCTGGACAAAGCGAGGGTACAAGCATACGTCTCGGATGTGATACCTATTCAGAATCCAAGTCAAGAATCGTTCCAGGCCCAAGCCGTAGCCTCCATGAGGACAGGTGCCATATTTTCTCTGTTTAAAAAAGAGAGAGGAATATGCTTAATTTACAGTTTTTCCTAAAATAGTTAAAATTTTCTACTGTGACATGAGTTAGCTTATTGTGGTTAAGAACTCAACCCTTAATCTAAATACCTTCATGGAACACATGTGAAGAAATAATTTGGTATGAAAAATAAACCAGGGATTAAGAGCTACCTTGGAAAGAAGAGATTTCAAACTTTAAAACCAAGTTAATGTCTTTGGTTATAAGAGGAAAATGAAAGATAGCACTAGATATTGGTCAGACCCAATGACAAATGTTTAAAAACTCTGTAGCGATGAGCAGGCCAGCAGTTAAATAGGGTTTCAAGTGACGTTAACATATTATTAGCCAAAACCAAAACTAGCAATATTCACATGACACATTGTTATAATCATGAAACTGAATAAAGCTCTTTAAATCCCGAAGTCCCATCCATTTATACAAAACTATTACAATAAAAAAATTTAAAGAGTATTTAAAAAATTGTTTCTACCTGATCTGTATACCAGTAATAGGGTGTAGGGTCAATTCCTTCCCTTTTATAACCTGCCAGCATTTCTTCACTATCCCAGATACGCATGGAGCCTCCCACAATCTCGCCGACACTGGGCATCAACACGTCGACCTTTAACGAGTAAGTCAAATGCAGTTACGACAGGCTCAGTCATGACATTGCTCTAGAGTTTAAATGGAAATCACAATGAAGCCCTAGCAAGTCTGGCTCAGTGAATGGAGTGTTGGCCTGCGGACTGTAGGGTCCCGGGTTCTATTCTGGTCAAGGATACATGCTCAGTTGCGGGCTTGATCCCCGGTAAAGGGTGTACAGGAGACAGCTGATCAATGATTCTCTCTCACCATTGATGTTTCTATCTCTCCCTCCCCCTTCCTCTCTGAAATCAATAAAAATATATTAAAAAAAAAAAGAAAAAATATAATTAAGCTCCTATAGCTAAAGGAGTACTATGATCATGCAAAATGTAAATATTCAAATTCTGTAATTTAACCAGTAAATTAGAGGACAAAGAAAACTTCTTAAAAAAATGTCACTTTAGATTTATAATGAAATATTTGCCATGAGCTGTATATTATTATCCCAATAACAGTCTCCACCCCCTTAAAAAGCAAAACTACTAATACTGTTTGAATCACAACTGACAGATTCAGTGAGGCGGGAATCCTCAGGACAGCGCTGCATATAGAAGGACTTGATTTCCACGGGAAACCGACACAGCAGGATGGGCTCATTAATGGTGTCCGTCATCAGTCTCTCAGGAGCTTCAGGGATATCCTGAGGTTGAACAAGACTTTATTAACACTTATAGCTCTAAATGCAACAAGACAGAAGCAGCTCTTTCACCCAGTAGTTACCCTTCCTCTTCTTAAGGCAACACAGGAAGAATATACATCCACCATCACCCAGACACACAGGGTAAGGGACAATTTCTTTAACAAACAAATAAATATATTTTTAAAACCCAGTTATTAAATAAACTATAAAATGATCTGCATCCTTCTACAATACATCTCATGTACCATGCTGCTTGAGGAATGAATCCTCCCAAAAAAACAAACAAAAAAACCCTACCCAAGTCGTTATCACTGTGACCAGATATTGCTCAGTCATTTTATCTAGTTCTGAGGCAGTCATGGTCCATTTCATCCCATAAGACATACTGTAATCAGTGATTGCTCCAGAATATCACCAATATACACACTGTATGTTATTAATAACAACAATATTTTGCCTGGCTGGAGAGGTTCAGTATTGACCTATGAACCGGAGGTCACATTTGATTCCCGGTCAGGGTACCTACCTGCTCAGGTGTGGGCTTGATCCCCAGTGTGGGGCATGCAGGAGGCAGCCAATCAATGATTCTCTCTCATCACTGATATTCTTATCCTCTCTCTCCCTCTCCCTTCCTCCCTGAAATCAATGAAAATAAACAAACAAAAAACAATAATAATCTTTAAACTCTCCTAGTATCTGCATTTCTTTCCTATCATAATAAATCTGTGTACCTTCAATGACAGTAAGACACCATCATAAGACAAATAGCCAATGTCAAACTTTAAGTGCAACCACACCTGGAATAGTTAGCCAAGATGTGTTAGATGACGATGAATCTGTTTCTCTCTCAAACACCCTTCAGTAAACCACACATAAATTCCACTGAACACTCCTGTCCCAGTAAAAACTGAAGAAAGAATGGACAAGACGCACTGATTTGTTCCGTGTAGGAACTGAGGTGGAGCTTAGCAATCACCTGGCCCACTATTTCCAAGCTCTAGTCCCAGGAGCCCTGTGCCCTCTAAAGTACAGAGAGATGGGAGGTGAGTGGGAGAGCTCTGGTTTCTCAGCTTTTAGCTACTTTGCACCCTGGAGTTCTGCATAAGATTTAATTGAAGGAAAAGGGGTCTTTTCCAAAAGTCTGAAGACTGTTCATCTACTGTAGCATCCTCATGTGTATGGTTGTACAGTCAGGACTGGCGCGTCCTTAGCACTTCCTGTGCCAGGGACCCTCCAGGCATTTTGCTCACTGAGTCCCAACGACTTTGCAAAGTGGATGTTACCTCCACATCAGAGATAAGGAACCAGAGAGCAGGGTCACTGGCCTTCAGTTACACAGCAGTGAGGACAGAGGTGGGAGCTAAGCCCACCTGGGAAGCCTTCTTTAAAACTGATATTCTTTCCACTCAATCACACCATTTTGCTAACAGTTCTAAAGTCTTCAGCTCAAAATTCTATTATACGTCATCAACTGAATTCATGAAATATTACGAGTAGTTTACAAAGGTCAAGTCTACTGTTTGTCCTCTCTATAAATTCCTTCTAAAAACAAAACAAACCTTTAGCTAACAGTAGTTACATTTTGTCTGTAGAACAGTTGGATTTGCAAATATTATGCAAGGAATGGTTAAACACACAGGGAAGAGAGCTTAGAATCATGGTAACAATTTATACCCCCACCCTGGGAGCTCAGTTGGTTAGAGCACTATCCTGATATGCCAAAGTTGTGGGTTCAATCCCCAATCAGGGTACATACAAGAATCAACCAGTGAATTCATAAATAAGTGGAACAACAAATCGATGTCTCTCTCTCTCTCTCTCTCTCTCTCTCTCTCTCTCTCTCTCTTAAATCAATCAATAAAAAAATTAACAAAATAATCTATACCCCAAACTGATACCTACTCAGTTTATCTGAGGCCCCAGGCCACCTTCCTTATCAAGGCTTCTCTTGGTTTTGTATTTTAACCAGCAGTTATTTTCTTCTTTGAACTCCCTCCACATTGAAGGAGTTTTGATTTACTGTTTTGAGGGGAGGGATCCTTTTTGCAAAGCCAGATACTTTCTCCAGACAAACAAAATATATATACACTAGAGACTCAGTGCATGAAATTTGTGCACAGGGAGTGGGAGGGGGTCCCCTCAGCCCAGCCTGCACCCTCTCCAATCCAGGACCCCTTGGGGGATGTCCTGAATGTCCTTGGGATCGGGCCTAAACCGGCAGTTGGACATTCCTTTCACAATCTGGGACCACTGACTCCTAACTGCTCAACCTGCCTGCCTGCCTGATCGCCTCTAACTGCCCCCCCGCAAGCCTGATCACCCCTAACTGCCTTTGCCTGTCTGATCATCCCTAATTGCCCCCCTGCCAGCCTGGTCGCCCTCAACTGTCCCCCCCCTGCTCACCCGGTTGCCCCATAATGCCCCCCTCTGCCGGCCTGGTCACTCCACATAGCCTGCTGCTCAGTCCTTTGGTCATCCCTCACTAACCCCCTGTTGGCCTGGTCACCCCATACAGCCTGCTGTTTGGTCGTTACTGTGACAGCGTTCTGGACAATTTGCATATTCCTCTATTATCAGTATAGATGCTAACATTGTGCAGTAAATTTAGTTTACAACTTTCTGAGGCATCCTGCCAGCCTAGAGAATTACAACCAAGCTCATGACTGATCATGGAAGAGAAAAGAGGCAATGGATGAGGTGTGAAGGCTAAAACCTTGTTAATATTTATTGACTACTACAGAAAGGCAATATTCTAAGGCTTACTCTACATTTATTAAGTCAATGAATCATCAGCCATCCTAGAAGGTTCAGTTACCATTGATTTGATGGCAAGCAGATGCCTCTGGCATCACTGGTTAATTAAGCAGAAGTAGCAATCCACCTAAGCACAATGCTGCCTTTGAAACAATGAGTAGAAAGGAATACAAACCTCTCCAAATTCATAGAAAGTTCCATCTTCTTTCTTTATGTTGTGTTCTTTGAGCCACACAATAGCATCTGAATAGTTCATCCGTTTGAAAGGCCGTTTGGGGGGCTTGAAGTTCTACAGAAGGAAAAATACAGTATATATAAAGAAACCATTAACACTAAAATCCCATTTTAAGAAAAACTACTTGGTATCATTGTAACATATTATTTCAGACTAAAAATCAATGAGGACATTCCTAAAAAGAAAAACACATGAACTTCTTCCTAAGTTAAAATGTCACGAAATTATTGGCAATTATTTTTTTAATGCATGAAGATAAAAATACTTTAATTTTAAATGCTTCCACTTTTAAAGTACTCTCTGAAAGGGATGTCAAAAAAGCATTAGCTAAAAGAGGCTTCAAACGTTCTGCAGGGCTCTGATTGAGGGGGAGATGAGTGGAACTGACTACTGGTGGTTACATAACTGGAATCTTGTGGTAATATACATGAGAGTATAAGCTAACTCCAGCAAACTCATCATTCCCTGAAACCATTGATGTGAAATTATATATTGCTGTTATTTCCAAAGGCGATTCCACTTTTATTGAAATGCAGCAGTCACTGAGCACCAACTATGTTGCTTATTATGTGGTCCAGTTAATGTGTCCCTAACAAAACAAAGCCACAGATGATCTTATCTCTTCTTTGTGTATGTAACTGTATGTTTGAAGCTGTTTGCACATTCTTGGTTAGTTACCTTTTGAAGTAGTGTGGAGAAATGGCAATTATTAGCCACTTATTTCAAAGCTCACCAACCTATTTAATCTATAAATACTGAGGGTGAAAACAACATTGCCTTCCAGAAAAGAAACCATAATTTTGTATTTCCATAAAACACTACACCTACCGGATTGAGGTCATACACTATGCTTGCTGCGGGTGATTTCAAGACTCTATCTACCACGTCACAAACCAAGTCCTCCAACCGGTTCAGGAGCTCCTCAAAGGTCAGGAAAGGGCACTCTGCCTCCACGTGAGTGTATCTGAAGAACCAAACACCAGCTCAGAGCTGCTCTTCGTTCCTACTAAGTTTCTCTCATACAAGGATTTTAACACTGGGAAACTGCCCAGAAAAGTAAAATTTCATCCTTGCTAACTCTGTAAATAAGTCTTAGCACACACCCACCTTTCTCCTTTAAGTAATAAATTTTTGTTTATTCCTTAACAAGGCCAAGTAAAAAGAAGGCCTTACCTAGCTATGGCCTAAGAGGCAAAATTTCTTACACGGTTTCAATTAATTTATTCAACTGTTCGTCATATATCCTCTTAACATACCAACACATTTACATAGGCATCCTTTGACTACATGAAACTTGCTTTTTCTAAACAATTATTTTAAAAGGAAGACAATTCATACTCAGCCAGGTGCCTTCTTGTTCTGGATTGTTCTGCCCTGTATGACTGTGCAATACAAAAAACATCTCCCAGAGCTGGAATGCAGGTCTCCAGGTACAACTGAGAGGACTGGGTCAAAAATGCCTGTTCTCCAAAATAGTCAAGCTTGAAGAGTGTAGCACCACCTTCCACTTGAGTTTGCACTAATGTTGGAGGAGTAACCTGTTCAAATGGAAAGGAGTAAAGAAAGCCCACTGTGAGCACCTCTAGTCAAGCTAAAGAATGGCCAAAGGTAACATTTGCAAGAGATGAGTGCGCACTTACTTCATAGTACCCCCTATCAAAGAAGTGATCTCTAAAGCACCTGGTGACCACGGAGCGAGCTTTCAGGATTTTGGACATGTTCTCTCCTCGGATCATCATGTGTCTGTTGTTGAGTTGGACGTCAACGTCAGACTCTTCGTTGATCAAGTTATCAGCTCCTCCAGCAGGGGCCAAGCCGACCAGTTCCCAGAAGTCGCAACTCAGCTCATGGCCCCCAGGAGCCTACATTTTTTTAAAAAAGAAGGGGAGGAATGAAAGGGAAGGAGAATGAAACAAAAAATTTACAGCAGTAGCAAAGATTCGAATTTATGTCAAAATGTAAGAGAGTCTAATGATCTTTCTGACACCACATTGCTCGAACCTGCCAGGTCCCATGACATGTGGGTTAGAATCTTCTGCTTAGTCCTATACACAGATATGCTAATCATTCAAGGATCTAACCTGTAGCCTAGAAATTATTCAAACAACCTCCTTGCTCACCATAACTTCCCCAAAGAGATAAAGAAGGTATGTAAAAAAAAAAAAAAAAAAAAAAAAGTTTATAAAAAAATTTATGGTAATCTTGTGAGTGGGACCAAGACAACTGGAGTTTGCTGAACAAAAGGAAAGAATTTTCACCACCCCCTTGGGACCTTCCTGGTATCCAGACGTCATCAGTCATCAATCACCTCTTGACTTTAAACCCCTCCTGTTTTCCCGTCCCCTGACATAAGGTGACTGAATTCTGTACTTTCTCAAGATGGTTCTTTAGGATGCTAGTCTGCCTTCTCTGCTTACTGGCTTCCGAATAAAGTTGCTCTCCTTACCCCAATTCCTTGTCACTTGACTTACTGGCTATTGTGCAGCAAGCATTTTGAGTTTTTACTTGATTACAAAATTTTTGGTAAGCTATTTCTAAAAATCTCATCATTATTAGCCTCCCCTTCTAACAGACCCAATAATTCAATTTCATATTGATATGTTTAATATTCCTTCGGTGTTAATTCACATACAAGTTTTTGAAAAATTAGAAAGCACAAAGTAAAAAATGAAACTATAATCCCACAACTTGGAGTAACTACTAACTACTATTAATTAACATTTTGGTATATCTTTCTAGCCTTTACCAATAGTTGAAAGTAACACAATACATTGAAAAGTTCTTTAAATGCAAAGATTTTACTACAAGTCTTTTCTCCTTGGAACATATATATAGTAAAAGTTCAAATTCTCCTTGATAATTCCACTAAAAACAATTCATTTTAGAAGCCACAGATCATGGAATACATAATTTTCTTCACGCCAAACATTGGACAGCAAGTAGCATCACAACAATCACTCCATTTCCCAATCACATTAATTCCAAGGAAAATCCAGAGAACTTGGATCAGATATTCACTCTAAATACAGGTTCTTCTTTTACATGAGCTCTCTCCTTTATCAATATTTCTAGTCTAGTAGGTAGACTCTAGGGGCTCCCTCTGGTGGTTAGTATGTCACCTTTGTTTTTTTTTTCTTAGTCCAGGAATATAACTGCAGTACTTGAGCAATAATTACTAACAAGTAACTGTAACTGGTACAGGTTATGTGCCTGTTGGCTAGGGAGCAAACATCTTTCTGCATATCAGTTATATTTAACTTTTTAAAGAGGTTCTCAAATTCTATCCAAAAATTTTCAGATTCAGATTACTGTTGTTTCCTGAAATTTCTTGGATTAAGTTTTTTATTTCCACTTAGCTGAAAAGCTATTCACACACCCACAGCGAAGTGGCTATATTATGGTCCATGAAGATTATCAAGAATTCTACAAGGTTGGAAATTCCTGAGTTTGTTACATCTTCTGAGCTGTACAGCGGTATTTCACTAGAAAAGGAAAAGGCATACTAAATTTAGCAACTGCATCCTATTTGTGTGTTTATATGCCAAATACCAAAAGTACGAATTGGAATACAAGCAAACAGCTATTCACCCAGTGAGAAAGTCAACCCACTCACCTGCTTGCCCTTTGGAGTAAGATTTAGCATTCCATACACTGCAACACTACTCTCAGTGGACAAGACGACTCCATTGTAACACTGACACTATAAAAAGATCAAGTCCAAACTTAGTTATGCACATTTACTTTAAAATATTCTAACATATGGAAAACAAAGGGGATTATTTACAAATTATCTGGTCCAAAACTAGTAAAATAAGATGGCCATCAATTTTTAATATTAATAAGGAATAGCTATTTTTATAAAAGATTTATCTCTATATAAATATACACATTTATGTAAATAGATACTTTATATACATACATAGGCATAAATGACATTAGCCCACAGCTCTTAAAAATATTTGAAAAATTCATTTTTATTTGAAATTCAGACTGTTAAAATAATACAGAGTCAATGAGCTATGATCACCAATACTTGTTAAAATCATTAGAAGAAAAAACACTCACACAAAAACATAAAAACAAAAAACCAACCAGACATTAAGTGTTTCACAAAATGCAACTGGAAGAGCTTTGCCCATGAAATAGTGGTGCCAAATATCTATATATCTATATACATAACATATATATCTGTATATATAAATTATATATACAGATATATATGATTAGACTTAACATCCAGCGTATGCAATTGACCAAATCCAGAGAAATTCCACAGGACAAACAACCAGTTTTTTCCCAACAAATAAATGTTTTCCATAGTAACAGTTAAAATTCCAAAAACTAACAATAAAGGAAGCTACTGAAAAAATCAAAATTTTAGCCACAAGTAAGAGAAAACAGTTACCAAATCATCTGACAGGACACACTGAAGATACCCTGTACCATCCCGCAACACCAGAAACATTAAATTCTTTCCTGAAAGTGAGAAAGAGAAATGTATTGAAAGTTCAAACCTCCCAGGGGCCGCCCTTCCTCTGAAGTGTCCCTGGTTATATCAGATTTGTAAAGCACGGTATCTTCTTAATTGTACTTTCGAATCCCACGTGATCCTCACGACCCACGCGACCAAGGGAAAGCGGACAGTAAGCCACATGAGATGAGGGGTTAGTCCTAGGAGCCGCTGAAGCCCCAGCGATGCCTAACGGACCGTGCACTCAGTGTGAGGTGCA
>PVJC01034727.1:0-12066 GCA_004026665.1 Murina feae
CCAAAGAAATCCAAAACATTAATTTGAAAATATATATGTGCACCATGCTCATTGCAGTGTTGTTTACAATAACCAATATATGGAAGCAACTTAAGTGTATATCAACAGATGACTGGATAAAGACATTTTTTTACATATACATGTATATATGGAATATTATTTGGGCATAAAAAATGAAACTTTATCATTTGTGACAACATGGATGGACCTAGAGGGTATTATGCTAAATGAAATAAATCAGCCAGAGAAAGACAAGTACCATATGATTTCATTATATGTGGAATCTAAAGAATAGAATAAACAACCAAATAAAACTAACTAGTAGATACAGAGAACAAACTGATGGTTGCCAGAGGTGCTGGGTAAAAGAAGGAGGGATTAAGAAGTACAAATTGGTAGTTACAGAACATTCATAGAGATGTACATTCCAATGTAGGGAATAGAGTAGTAATATTGTGATAACCATGTATGTGATAAGGATACTTGAATTATTGGGGGACCATCTTTAAGTTGAATAATTGCCTAACCACTCTGCTGTACACCTGAAAGTAATCCTATATAATAAAAGGGTAATATGCAAATTGACCCTAACAGCAGAATGACTGGAAATGACTGGTCACTATGACACACACTGACCACCAGGGGACAGACGCTCAATGCAGGAGCTGGCCCTGGTGGTCAGTGCACTCCCACAGGGGGAGCTCTGCTCAGCCACAAGCCAGGCTGATGGCTGCCAGTACAGCAGTGGTGGTAGGAGCCTCTCCTGCCTCCACAGCAGCGCTAAGGATGTCCAACTGCAGATTAGGCCTGCTCCCCGCTGGCAAGTGGACAGCTCTTGAGGGCTCCTGGGCTGCTAGAGGGATGTCTGACTGCCAGCTTAGGCCCAATTGCCCGGGGAGTGGGTCTAAGCCAGCAGGTGAACATCCCCTGAGGGGTCTTAGACTGCAATAGGGCACAGGCCAGGCTGAGGGAACCCCCCCACCAGTGCACAAATTTTTGTGCACCAGGCCTCTAGTATAAAATAATGTTGAATGTCAACTATTATATATGCATATGTATGTATATATGTATATGTGTGTGTGTGTGTGTGTGTGTGTGTGTGTATAAAACCCTAATATGCAAATAGATCCAACAGCAGAACAACCGAACAACCAAACAACTGGTATCCACTGATCACCAGGGGGCGTGCGAGGAATATGGCGGGCATCAGCTGCTATGGGATGGTGGAGCAGGTGAGTGGGGGCTCTAGACCAAGGCAGGGCGCCAGTCACTGTCATTGGGGTGAGCCTCTGATGGTTACTGAAAATTCTTTGTTCCTGCATGCCATGGTCCCACCCAGCACTCTCACCTCCTGCTGGCGCTGGCCCTGGTCATACCCACTGCTGGCACCTGGCACCTGGCACCAGTCCCAATCACTCAGCTGTCAGCAGGTGCGAGTGGCGGCTGCTGCCCCTGATTGGCCCTGAGGGCTCTTCCATCTCTCCCTGCTCCTGAAGAGCGATCAGGTTAGCAGCTGCTGCTTGCACCCGCTGATGGTGCAGGCCCCAATTGCTCCACACTTTCAGCAAGGGGAAAGGTGGTCACAGGAGCAGGGTGTCGGCAGACAGGGGGCCGCAGCAGGAGGGGCCGGTGGGGGCTCAGAGGATGGGCCAAGACCCATCCCTATGCCCATCACAGCCTCGCAGCCACAGTTCCTTTCAAGGTGCACAAATTCATGCACTGGGCCCCTAGTTGAAAAATAAAATTAAAACGTGTTCTATGGAAGGTTATTGTATCTGATGCACCTTCTCTAGCAAAGGTTACCAAGATAAAACAAGCTTTAGCAATAGCACACAGGGCTCGCTGCAGTCCTCAGAAGGAATTTCCCGGCAGTATGTGCGACAAAGCTGTTTTGGTTTTCTGTGAAAGTTCCTGGTGAGTAGTTAGTGATCTGAAGCAGGTGTGAGATTCTCTACGCAGGAGGCATAAACTGACTTCCAAGGAGCCCTGGGCAGAGCTCCTGCTGGAGGCACTGGGTTCATTCTATTCCCAGAACTCTGTCCACAGAACAGACTGAACGTGGGCAGCGGCAGGACGCACCCCCTTCCCCACCTCACTGACAAAAGAAGGCATAACAGAGCTTCCCGCCAGTCTGAGGCCATGGGAGGGGGGGTGCAGGGTGAACCCCAAACGTCAGGTTGAGTTTGAATGTCTGACACCTGTAGAGTGACTCAGAGTTGGCAGAGACAGTGGAGATCTTGAGCAGATAACAGAAGAGTAGCCCTTTAAATCCAAAGAGGAGGAGGCCAGCCCGTGAATTACAGCAACAACTGTTTAGATGGGACCTCGGCAGTCAGAATGAGTGAGGCCCATGAACTGCGGATGTTCTCAGCTGAGAACAGAAACTTGCCTCCTGGTCCTGGTCCTGGTCCTGGTCCTGCCTAAACTTCTTGTTATGCTGAAGGTTTATTCTCAGCAGAATGTGAAAAAAAAAAGTGCGAATTCTCATGCCTCACTGCAGTGCCCAGGGCCAGGCCTCCTTGGCAGGGATGGGGAGGCCTGGGGTTACCCTCAGCTCTGTTACATTGTGGTTCCAGGTTGGTCTGGCTCCAGGCCATGGCTCCCCAGCCACCAGGTGGAGATGACTCATGACCTGTCACTCTTTACAGGACTGAGGTGCACTTCTTCGCCCTCCTCTCTCTTCCCTCCTTTTCTTTCTTCCTTTATTCCCTCTTTTCTCCCTCCTAACTTTCTTTCTAATCTCTCTTTTTCCTTCTCCTCCCAGGGAACTCTTAATAGGAAACCAAATGACAATAAGAAATGTACTGGATGGAGCTTTCTGATTCATGCCTGATCCAACAGATCAAGCATGTCAACTGACGGCCAACATGCAGCCCACAATGAATATTTTGCAGCCCAGCCAATAAATTATATATAAGAAACATTTTAATAAAAAATCTGTAACCTAATTTTTACAACATCCTGTTATACACAATCTAATAAAAGAGTAATGTGCAAATTGACCCTCACTCCGTTACACCTAAGCCACTCCCACCAGCCAAGCCATGCCCACCAGCCAATCAGAGAAGCTGTATGCAAATTAACCCAGCCAAGATGGCGGCTGGCAGCCACAGAGCTAGTGCAAACAGGAGGCTTCCATTGCACCAGTGATAGCCGGCTGGGCCTCTGCTCAAAGCAACAATGTTTCAATTATAGAAGCAAACAGAAGGCTTCATTGCCTGCCTAGGCCTCGGCTCAAGGCAACAAAGTTTCAATTGTAGAAGATAAATAAACCCCAGAAACCTAATTCCAGCCAGCCTCACTGGGACGTTGAGTCAATGGGAGCTGTGGGCAGCCTGAAAACGGCCCTCAGCCCCTCACCCAGGTGGGCCACACCCCCATGGGGTGAGGGTCCCCACTGGGGCTTGGCCAGCCTGCAAACAGCCAACAGGCCCTCACCCAGGCTGACCAGGCATGCCAACAGGTGGACATCCCCCAACAGGTCCCAGACTGCGAAAGGGAACAGGCTGGGCTGAGGGATCACCCTGAGTGCACAAATTTTTGTGCACCAGGCCCCTAGTTATTAATAATGAACTACAACTACAACATTCGCTAATGACTAATTACTGTCATCGTGTTGCATTCATTTCCCTTACGTCCATTACATGCAGGCGCACCATTTCTCTCCAGTAATACTAGCAGCGAATATTTTAGCAGCTAATGGCCAAATCATTAGTCTTGGAATGACTTGCTGGGTGTGTGCAACAGGAAATATTTCACTTTCAGAGAACAAGAAAAATAGGTTTATTTGCATTACACTTACTAATTTGTGCAGTTATTCAGTGTCTGGTAAGTTAATGTTCAAGAAAAAAATATTAACTTATATTAAAATGTTCTATTATTTTATGTTAAGGATTATTCATTGATTTCAGCCCTTTGTATTCAGCACGTCTCTATCGAAATACACCTACATTTCTATGAAAATGGAAGCTTTTGTTTTTTGTGGCCCATGTAGCCTTCGAGATTGTCATGCTTGCAGTAGATGCAGGCTGGCCCCACTTCCAGGTCCAGCAGAACCACGTGTTAGAGCTGGACTGGAATTTCCTATTTAATTGTCCCCACGCTGGTCTCCTCTGCAGCCTCGCTGGTCCGTGTGGTCCACTGCGACTCCGACCCTTCACTTCCTCCCAGCTGAACAGCAGCGTGTGCCAGGCTGTGCTGCCACTGGGACACAGAAGAGGAGAGCACGGCCTTGCCCTGCGCAGGGGGTGAGCCAGGCAGGGCTACCGTGCGAGAACCTGCCTCTGACCCTGTGTCACTGTGTGCCAGTGGCTGCACTGTTCACTGGCAGGGACCCACGGGTGTCTGCCCTGCAGAAGCCACAGGAGGAAGAGACAGGTGCGAACAGCTTCCTCCATGTCCGATGGCGCCGCCCTGGCCAAGTGCCGAGGGGCGGGGGAGCTGCAGCTGAGCTCACAACTGAACACAAAGCTCCGGTAGGTCAGAGGCCTCAGCAAACCCAGAGGTGCCGGGGGACAGTTTCAATTCTCCAGGGAAACGGCAATACGCATCACCTCACGGACATCCCACAACCTACCAGCTCGGCAGCCACAGTTCCAGTGCTAGGTTGTGTTGCATTCCTCTTGACTTCCTATCTTTGTGGACTGGGATTTTGGAAACAGTTATAATAAGAAGCAAGTACCCAATGAAAACTGGGGCAGAACAGGACATGAGAGTGGCAGTGTCCAAACGAATCCTAAGGTTTGAGCCGCTGTGCAGTGCCCAGCAAACACATCCTATTAGTAAACAGTTGTGGTTATTTAAGAATGAAATAAAAATACCATTCTTCTTTCAATTGTGTGTATTAAGTTGTTAGGAGATAAGTACTTATTGAGTTATTTGGATCTAACTACTAAATGAATTATTAGGATTTACGCTGGCCTACAGGCTTCGTGTAAAAATGATTGAGACACTAAGGATGCTGTGAACTGAGAAAGTGTGGGACTCTGATCTAGAAGAAATAATGCTTGATCGAGATCTTAAAAGCAGAGGGAGAGCTGGCTAGAGGGAGCGAGGAGGAGAAGGGCGTTTGAAGTGGAGAGCAGGGCAGGAGCTAATGTACATGTGAAGGGGAATTAGTGCTCATGCTGCTGGAACAGAGATGTGAAAAGCTGGAAGAGTAAAAGTGAAGCTGAACACGTAGGCCGGGGACAGCTCAAGAAGGAAGGTGTGGGGGCCGGCTTCAAGGGCTTGCTCCTGATTGGCTCATGGAGTGGTGAAGAATAAAGAATGGTAGGAAGAGGTGCTCAGAACTGCATGTGCGGGGTGGGGTCAGGGAGACTGCCACTACGGGTGGCTACTGAGAAAGGGAGTGTTGAGCAGCTGAAGTATAATGACGACGGGGTGTCGGGAAGGATTCTGGGTTATTGATTGGATGACTCTTGGAGACCGATGAGAACTATAGCTTGAATGTATGTGTGGATGGTGGGGACACCTCTGAGTGAGAATGTAAGAATAGAGACACATTCGGGTTGGGGATGGGGTGGTAGTGGCTGCTGAGCTTGGTTACTGTTCCCTGGAGAAGATGGGGTCGGGGCTGCCAGGCCACATATCATTAACAGACACCGGTCTGGCTGGGTACTATGTTCCTCGAGTTTTCAGCTACTTGACTTTGATTCCTTGTCTCTCTGTTTATAAGCCAGACATTTCTTTAGACTACCCATGAGCACCTGTGTCCTGTCTAAGGAGTCCCTTCAGATCCCAACTCACTCAAAATTGAGGTCAGTAGATACTCATCACCTGGCTCCAGTGGACAGCACTTCCTCCACAGTTGTACCAAAGACTGTTTCTTGCTTTTGCAGGCCTTCAGGAGAGGGGCCTCAGCAACAACTCAACGACTGAAGTCCCGCCATGTGTCCACCTCCTTCCACCTGTGCCAGGCTCATGCCACCTTCTCCATACCTGCCAGAGTTGGTCACGCTTTTCCAACCTAACAGCATAATTGATTATGTCACTTTAACACAAGGGATTTCAGCTACTTTTTGTCGCCAAGGCTTGCAAAGAGCCTGGGCAGCTCAGCTTAACAAATTCATCTCTGGGGCCCCAGCCCCTCACACCGCCTCCCTAGGAGATGAGGGAAGGTAGTGGAGGGGCCTGTCAATAAAGTAAACCATGATGGCCCCGTTTCCTTCAGAGGAAATGAACCCAATGGAGGAAGACGGATCGATCAGAGACCCAGTTCAGAGTCAGGCTCCTGGCAGGGAACCCTCTCAGTCATGGGCTAATGGCCGATGTTTTCAGAGGCTACGGCCTGTACAGCTAACAGCCAACAGAACAGTAAGCCAGCTGGGCGAGGGACGCTCCCCCCGGGGCCAGCCAATGACAATGAAAACGCTACAGTTTTCTGTTATTTTAAATAAAACTAATCAGAGAAGGGGGTGGGGATTGCGAGCTATTTGGGGCTTAAGTTTTCCAGTTGGAAAACTCCAACCTGCTGTGTGCCCTTTCCCTCTCCTGCCAGCAAGGCTCTCTCCCAACCCACAAAGAGCAGTCAGCAGCTGTCCTGGGCGCGGGTCCACAGGGGACGCTGCTAGGTTCCGGTGTTTTCCTGCGGCAGGGCCCGCAGCCCGCAGTCCATAGGAGAGGCCTCGTTTTGTTCTTGCTGAAAAGGCGCTGAAGCTCTGGCCTCGCTGTGGTTGGGAACCAGCCATCAGACCGCAGTGGGGAAGCAGTGAGCATGTCCCTCCTGGCCTCTGAGTGTGTCTCCCCGGATGTAGGCAGGACCCCTCCCCGGGGTCAGGGAGCTACTGCAGAGGCACATGTGGAGGGTGCAATGTGACAGGACCACATTCTGGGGAGCAAACTCTTACTGGTTGTGGGGCTGTGACTAATTAATTACCCTAACTCTTCTTTTCCAAGTCTCTTAAGTGAAGTAATAGTCGCTACCCCTTGCAGCAGAATGACGGCTAACGGCAGCATTAGTGCATTTGTGTTGAGAGCTCAGCACATACTTAATAATAGCATAGGCTTCGCGTATTATCTGTCCATCTCTGCAGTTTTCCTAGAATAAATGTCTCCCATCCCATGCTAACGTTCACACTTCAAGACTGGCACCAGAAGACCCAGGTCTCTTCTCTGCTGAAGTGACCCACAACCACTTGGGAAGATCTTGAGGAGTGTTTGGGATTTAGGGAGAGAGAAAGCTTGACAGACAAGGCCACCCCACAGGAAAAGGGGCAAAGCGGGGAGCAGCCAGCGGTGGGCGCAGAAAGCCACTTCCCTGAAGGCACAAGCCCACTGTCTGTGGGGAGGCAGGTGGGAGCCGCTTTGGTCAGAAGGGGCGTGGGGCATCACCAGGGCTCTCTGAGCCTCAGAGGGAGGACTCCAAGGAGCCCAGCCAGCCCTGAGCTGGGTGTCTGAGTCATCGGCACTGGGTAAGGCTAGCCAGGTCCCCCTTTTCCTCCAAGTCCTAAGACTCCCTAGGGGTCTTCATCCCCCACTCTGCAGAGTGACCCCCAGGGAACTAGGATAAACATTTCAGAAGCTCATGGTGATGTACATGATGAACTATCATTATTCCCTTGCTGGCTGATAGCCTGAAAGTGTCCCAGGGTCAGCAGCTTCTTCAGGACACGGAGCCAGGGGCAGGGCCATGCGGGCAGACAGGCCCCAGCAGAGGCGGAGCACCCTGCCCACAACGATTCTCACAACGTGCAGTCACCTCAGCCTGTGAGGCAGGCAGCACATCACAGATGAGCAAAAGGAGGCAACAGAGAGGTTCAAAGACTTGTTCAGCTCATGGAATAGCATAAGCCAGAGGTGTGACAAGAACTCTGACCTGCCTGTTCTTGTCCAGAAACCTGAGGGGCCCTGGGTCTCAGAGTGAGGGAGGGAGGCCCAGTGGTTAATGTGAGGGGCCCTGGGTCTCAGGGTGAGGGAGGGAGGCCCAATCGTTCGTTAATCGCAGCAACAGCTGGCAGGTGGGATTTAAAATCCAGAGAGGAACAGCCCTCATCCTCCCACCAAAGGGCCTGGGAGAAACAGGTGAAGATGAGGAGTCATTTCATGTTGCAGACTAAGTTTTTCCTCATCTAATTTCCACCTCCGTCCTCACTAAACCACTGCAATCAGCCCAAGATACCTAAACATGATGCTTGTTAGTCCTTCTGCAATGGTTTCAGCCCAAAGCCACATGAGAGACTGACTCATAGCCTGCATGGGTCAGAGGAGAGCACCCGACCAAACAGACCATTGACACTGTCCATACCTGCACACACATGATGTGTTAGCTAACATGGACCTGCACATACACGTGATGTATTAGCAAACGTGCTGAGTGTTGACGAGATGGGAGGCACCGTACTAAACATTGGAAATATAAACTAATTCCTGCACAGGTAGGGTCCCTAGGCCTGGACAATGATCAGGGCCCATTGTGGCCTTCCAGCTGCCGGCCAGGACCTTCCCTTGCTCAGTGCTGCCCCCTGGTGGTCGGTGCACATAGCGAGCAATTGAATTCCTGGTCTCCTGGTCTCCCAGTCAAACTCCGGAGGTAACACTTTGCATATTTGCACCATATGTGTGTGTGTGTGTGTGTGTGTGTGTATCCTATCTAATAAAAGAGTATATGCCCATCAACCATCACTCCATCACAAAGCTGGAGCGAGCAGGAGGCTTGGGTTGCTCCAGGCGATGGAGGAAGCCAAATTTCCCGCCTGCCCTGGCCTGCACTGAGCTCTACTCAAGGCTACAAAGTTTCACTTATGGAAGATAAATAAAACCCAGATACCTGCTTGCAGCCAGCAGTGGAGTGGCTGGGAGCCTGGGTTGCCAGGGGCTCCACTCAAGGCTACAAAGTTTCAATTATAGAACATAAGTAAATCCCAGAAAAAATTAAAGAAAGAAAGAAAGAAAGAAAGAAAGAAAGAAAGAAAGACCCTCAGCCCCTCACCCAGGCTGGCCAGGTACCCCAGTGGGGACTCCCACCCTGAAGGGAGTGTAGCCAGCCTGAAATCTCCCTCAGCCCCTCACCCAGGCTGGCCAGGCACCCCAGGGGACCCCCACCCTGATCCAGGACACTCTTCAGGGCAAACCAGCCGACTCCCACCCATGCACCAGGCCTCTATCCTATATAATAGAAGGATAATATGCAAATTGACCCTAACAGCAGAATGACACACACTGACCACCAGGAGCAGACGCTCAATGCAGGAGCTGCCCCCTGATGATCAGTGCACTCCCACAGGGGGAGCTCTGCTCAGCCACAAGCCAGGCTGCCAGCTGCCAGTACAGCAGTGGTGGTGGGAGCCTCTCCTGCCTCCTCAGCAGCACTAAGGATGTCCAACTGCAGCTTAGGCCTGCTCTCCACTGGCAAGTGGACACCCCTTGAGGGCTCCCGGGCTGCCAGAAGGATGTCTGACTGCCAGCTTAGGCCCGATCCTCTAGGGAGCAGGCCTAAGCCAGCAGGTGGACATCCCCTTAGGAGTCCCAGACTATGAGAGGGCACAGGCCGGGCTGAGGGACCCCCCCCCCAATATATATATATATATATATATATATATATATATATATATATATATATATATATATTCTCATTCAGTCCTCATCTGAAAGGTAGGTCCCATCATTTCCCTCATTGAACACGTGAGGAGAGTGAGGCTGAGAGGTAGTGCAGAGCATGGCCCAGGCCCCACAGCTGGGAAGAAGACATAGCATTGATGTGTGAGCACAGCCACTGCCCGCATATCCTCAGTGGCCGTTTCCAGACCACAGTGAGGTCAAATCCGTGACACGTGTCCCTAGAAACTTGCTACCAAACATGACCTCACTGTTTTCTCAACCCAACACTGGACAGTGTTCGTGTGTTCCTTACACAAGCTTGTATTGTGTCAACTGTTGCCAGACGCTGGCTGAAGGGCTATGACTATGAAGACAGGAAAGGCTGTCCCTACCCTGAAGGGAAGTCCTCAGATGGCCACTTGGACTAACAGGCGTTGGAAAGAGAGGAAGCTGACATTGACGAAATTCTTATTATGTGCTCTGAATCGACAGGTGCCAACTTATTTAATTTTAAACCAACACGGTGGGGTGGACTGCCTCCTGATTCCGCACGTTGACACCGAGGTGTGGAAAGCTGAAACACGCAGCTCAGGCGCACTGGGAACTGTTTGCAGTGGCCATGCTGAGATCAAACCAGGTCAGATTTCAAACCCAGGTCCCAACTTTCCCTGGGCCTCCAGGCCCCTCCCTCCACGGACGCCTGAGGCTGTTTCAGGAGGCCCGTGCCGGTGAGTTGAGTCCTGGGTTTGAAGGACTGGGAGCTCTCTCTGGGAGGATGGTTCTCAGGGAGGTGGGTAGACATTTGAAGGCTGTAACTGCACCAAATTCTACTCAGCAAGTAGTCTTGAGGTCAAATCTAAGCTACTGGCCACTTACTTCAAGAGTTATCCATGGAGACAAAACCCTAACTAGCAAAAGCATGGCTGGGTCTAGTTATATACGCGATATTCAGCGTAGAGGGATTGGCTCTCTAGATGCTCGCCACCATCCTGCTCAGTACAGGGCGCCCCATCCTGTCTGTGAAGCTCTCCTGTCCAAAACCATAGAAACTCCTTCCATCTCCTCCTCAGCTCCCAGCACTCTGTTCCTTGGCTCCTGTCTCACACGCAAAGCCTCTCTTCCGTCTGTTCCTTCTTCTGCGGGGCCCACTGCACCCCCAGGGATCGGGCTTCTTCCCACCTTTAACACTCGTGTCTCCTTGGAAAAGCTGTGCCTGCCTGGCCTGGACACGGTCTCGCCCTGTGCCTCGCCTCACAGCGCCTTTCACGTTCTGTTACATGATCTGTCTTCCACAGCAGATTGTGAGCTACGTCAAGCAGAGGCATTTTTTCAGTCATAATTGCTGGCATAGTATTTGGCACATAGTAGGTGTTAAAACTTTTTAAAGTGAACTTTATAAAAGTATTACCGGTTTAGCCAGTGTGGCAGACAGGCCCTAAAGGACACCGTAGAAATGCCACCTCCTGGCATCCCCCCAGAGTGCAGGCAGCCAAGACAAGCTCCACCTTGCAGAATAAGGCAGAGGTGACGGGTCGGGCCTGCAACTCGCTGTGACAAGCACGAGGCTCTGCGTGATGCATACTCCTGCCTGAAGCCACGTGCTGTGAGTCACCTAAGGAGCTGCCCAGCGGCAGCCACAGGGCCTCGGGGCCTAACTGTCATGCGAGGAGCTGGCCCTCTGTTTCAGCACCACAGTCTGTGCCTCTCCCATGAGCATGCAGGGAGCCTAGCTGAGCTCCCAGGTGAGAAGCCAAATGCTGACTGCAAGCTGACCGAGGAGAGACCCAGATAAGCCTGGCCTCCTGGCCTCCAGAAACCGTGAGAATACAAATGTATGCGCTTTTTGTTTGTTTTTGTTGATTTTTTTTAAAGAAAAACTATCTAAACTAATAAAAGCGGAATAGTAAAATTAACCGTTTCTCTGGGACGCCCACAGCCAATCAGAACGGCTGTATGCAAATTAGCCCAGCCAACATGGCGGCCGCCACTCACGGACCTGAGTAAACGTTTAGGCAGCATCAGTTGCAGCAGGAGCGAGAGCGAAACTACCTGCTCGCTGGCTACTTAGCCTTTGGCCTGAAGCAAAAACGCACATTTGCAACAATTAAGTGTAACAATTGTTTCATTATAGAAGCCGAGAGGTGAGGCAGAGAAGAGGCTTCGTTAGTAAAAGGCCACCTTAAAGGAACAGCATCAATTATAGGAAACCCGCGTCCAGCCGGCCTTGCTGGGACGTTGGTCAATGGGAGCTGTGGGCAGCTTTAAAGCCCCTCACCCAGGCTGGTCAGGCATGCCAGCAGGTGGACATCCCCCGAGGGGTCCCAGACTGCGAGAGGGCACAGGCCAGGCTGAGGGACCTCTCGAGTGCACAGAGCGGCTGCAGGGCAGGACAGCGCAGGACCCAGGACCGGTGAGTGGGAAAGAGGCGGCAGGGTTCGAGGGTCATCGGGGAGCGGGAAAGAGGCGCAGGGTCGGCAGCCTGCTTGGTGGGCTTCCCAGGCCCTTGGAGGCGCATCAGGGAGCGGGTAG
>PVJC01034728.1:0-18650 GCA_004026665.1 Murina feae
AGAGAAACCCATTCTTTTGGATAAAAATAGCAAAATGTTTTTAAAGTTAGAGAAAGAAATGCAAATGCTCAGGCCCCAACCTGGACCTACTGACTCAGGCACTGAGAGGTAGGGGTAGCAATCTGTTTTAGTAAGCCACCAGGGGATTTTAATCTATATGAAGTTTGAGAACCACTGATATCAACTAGATTCCTTCAAGGCAGTGATGTTGAACGTAGTGGGAGTCTAGACATGGTGTTCCTTGGAAAATTGGCAAGAGCGAAGCAGGCTGTAGGCTTTGTGTTCCTGGACAACTGATGGAGACAGAGATCAGTTGCCAGAACTTCCGTATCACACGGAGACTCACGTGGAGTCTCGGTCGGAGGAGGAGCAGTGCTGCCACCAGAAATGGGTGCTCAGGGCTCAGCCAGGCTGACGTGACCCTGAGCTCCCTGGAGTCCTGGTGACAGGATTGAGTGTAGATTCCTGGATTGTGCTGCAGTTGTAGATGGGGCCCTAGTGATTCCAGCTGTGGGAAATTGATGGCTTTGGTGGAAAATTCTGGTAAGATCTCTCTAGCATGGTCTTGACATTGTTTGTTGAAGCCCTGAAGGCAGACAGTTTATATTCCTCTGTCTTTCAGCCCCAGCTCAGGAACAGAGTATTACTCTGCTCTAGGTCATAAAAATAATCTAACATCATGTCAGTCTGCTGTGGTTTAAAATCAGGAGTCCTCAAACTTTTTAAACAGGGGGCCAGTTCACTGTCCCTCAGACCATTGGAGGGCCCGACTATAGTTTAAAAAACTGAAAAAATTCCTATGTACACTGCACACATCTTATTTTGAAGTAAAAAAAACAAGGCGGCAAAAACACCTGCATGTGGCCCGCGGGCCGTAGTTTGAGGACGCCTGTTTTAAACAGTAAATGGATAAGGTGGGCCTGACTGCTGATTGACAGGCACAGGTGGCTGCTCCCTGAGTAAAAGAGTTTTTAAAAATTCTATATGCCATAGCATATGTTGAAAAATATCTTTTGTGTTCACAACCAAGATAGTAGGATGCAAATCTGAGTTGTATTCTAATTTATTTTTAAAGTCAGTGGGAAGGAGTTTTGTCTTTTATTTTGTACCTAGGGTAAGTCAGAACAAAACAATTAACTTTATTTTCACTAGGTATAAAGTATTAGTGGTCTGTTTGGGATGTTGAAAAAGTTCCAGAAACGGATAGTGATGATGGTTGCGAATGTATTTAATGCCACCGAATACATCGTGAATGTATTTAATGCCACCACATTGTACACCTAAAATGGTTAAAATGGTAAATTTTATGTTATGCTTATTTTGCTACAGTAAAACAAAACAAATATTAGTGGTTGAAAAAGATTTTCTGATATTGTTTACGTGTCACTTGATTCCTATTTCACAGTTTAAGTTTTTTTGTGTGTGTTTTATGAATAGTCTGACTTTGGACAAACCTCTTAATCTACATTCTATTTTCTGTTCAGTAGTGTTTGGATAAAAGTACCGTAGAAAACCCTTAAAGTGATGGTGCATGTTATTTTCCTCTCAGAAATTTGTAACACCGAAAAGTGTCATATATGTGGTAAATATTTGACATGTCTCCCTATGGATCCGAGAATCATATCATATATTTTAAGAATGGTTGGAGCAACTGAAAGAATATAACTTGTAAGAAATCAGCATGTTACAACTGCCACTGGATTTACTAGCACTGTGTATAGAATAGAGATAATCTATGTGAATGTGCTTTGTAAACTAAAATGCTATATATGGATAAATTATTATAAAAATTAGGAAGAGAATAATAACTGTTTTCTGAAAATTTGAATTACTGTCATGTGGAAGAGTAATCAACATTCTTTGTCATAAACAGGATTAATGAATGCAAGTTACTGGAAGCTTTTTTTTTTTTTTTTAAGAAAGCTCAATAATTAAAAAAATTTTTTCCAACCATTAAATCTCGTTAGCCAAAGGTGGACAAGTGCCTTTTAGGTAGTGAACTCCCTGACCCCCAAATATTCTCTGACTCTCAGGCCTACATCTCAGGATGTTGTAGAAAGGATTTTGGATCAGGAGGCAAAATCCCTGTAGAAACTTGTATATTTTGAGGGACCTTGGAAGACTGAGAGCATCTTCATTGGGTTCTCCAGTTTTTCACCTAAGCCCCCAACATGAATGATTGATTTTCAGTTTAGCAGTGTGACTTGATTGGCTGTTATGTGCTAGCTGTGGTAGGTATAAAAGCCTTCTTTCTGCTTCTGATTTTCAGGAATTTCCCATGTCAGCAGTGATCTACATTTTTCCCCTTGAAATTATGGAAGTTTGGAATATACACCTAAATGATGGCAGATTATTTTAAATAACTATACACAGCAAAGTATTTTTCTTCTTATTCTATCCCTCTTACTATTTTTTATTTGCTCATGTTACACAGCTTCAATGTGTATGTCTCCAGACTTCTGTGGTGATCGTGTGCTTAAATATAGTTCTCTTGGAAACAAGTAAATGGAAAATTCTATTCCTTACCAGTCATGTACTGACAGGCAGTGGATCTTTTCTGTTTTGTTTCAAGGTCAGTGGTGAGAAATTATACGACTGGGGTTTACGAGGATACATAGTTGTAGAAGATTTGTGGAAGGAGAACTTTCAAAAGGTAAGAAAGACCTTTTTCCTTACCTTCCTTTTGGTTTAAATGTATGGTTTCTGTAGAGCAGGGGTGAGGAACATCGGGCCCGCAGGCTGTATGAGGCCCGGGAAATCATTTGGGCTGGCCCTGCCAAGGCATTAGGGCTGAGTAAGTTAAAAGTTTGACCAAATATAGCATTCTAATTTTTAAGTTGATAATTTTGTATGGCCCATGAATGATGTTATAAATATCCAAATGGCTCTTGGCAGAAAAAAGGTTCCCCGCCCCTGCTCTAGGATTTTGTAAAATTCTTGATAACCCTATTGTTCAATCTTGCCTTTTCTGTTTATTTATTTGACCTCTTGCTCAGATTCTCTGGTGACCATTAGTGGAGAAGCAATAGAACTTCTATGCTTTTCCTTATTGCCAGCAGGTCTGAATAGATGGTAACCATAAAATGCATTCCACAGTAGTCGTATACCATAATTGCCATTGTATTATATTAATAATTTGTTTAATTAAATTATAGCATAGTATCTGAAAGTTTTATCAAAACTGGATAGGAAGGGAACATACATGCTCCTAGGCCAAAGAAATATAACTAAGTCTCCTTTTGCTGTTTTACCTGCCATGAGCTCCTGTTCTTTCCTCTAGCAATACTGTATCTCAGCTACAGGCAAGATTATCTGTCTGGCTGATGGACACGTGGCAGAGGTTGCATAACTATAAGGAGGTGTCATCGTTTATCTTTTCTTACAGCCATATAGCTAATTGGATGTTGCCCATGTTTAATGGAATTTTCTCTCTTTCCCTGATAAGAATGAGTACAGAACAAGACATCATGTCTCCTTCAGGTACTCAGAGGCACAGCTTGCTAAGGAAGAATTAGAATTCTTATATTGGCATAACTTCTGCATTGTAAATTGAAGGAAGTTCACTTTGACTACTATCATTTCAAATCACAATAAAAAATATAAATAACTATCTCAAAATTAAAAACCAGAATTTGGAAGTAATGTTATAGAATAAATTTATAAGCCCTCCTCATTGTATACATAAATAATCTTCCAGTGAAATCTTTTTTTTGGTATTTGTTTATGCTTTTTAAAAATTGTTGAAACTATTACAGATGTCCCCATTTCCCCCCTTTACCCACCTCTGTCCCCGGCCCTCTGGCCATTACCACTTCCAGTGAAATCTTGACAAATTTTTGTGCTGGTTTCTAAAGGAATTAATCTCTATTGAGCCTATTTAAACTAGCTGTTGAGTAGGAAGTTCTGTATTAATATCAAATGCCCTCTGATAATCCCTTTTAAAGACTAAACACTCACTTGTTTTACTTTCATTTCTCTGCCCTTTTCTTTGGAAGCTTCCTTTCCTGTTTTAAAAGTTCCTCCAGTCCACACTGATTTTTATATGGGAACAAAAGTACTAGAATGTCAGGGAAGTGGTACACAGCCCTAGAAAGAAGTGTGAAAAGTGAAACTCAGCCTCAGTTGTGAGTGGTCACTGTGTGGTCAGGCCAACACATGCGCACTGAAGCCAGGCGGCGTCCCCCTGGGGCCTCCCGATTGGAAATAGTTTTCTCTGTTCTGATTCAGCCCAGCGCACAAGCACTGGGACCATGTTTGGAATGCGAGTCAAACAGGCCAGCGTTTTATGATAACTGGAAAATGTTAGATTTTAAAGCTACTCAAATTTATACGCTTGCGTTTGGGGAGAGATATAGTAAGGGGAGTTCGATAGTAAAAATCTTTAATTAGCTCATGATTGCTCTGCATTTCTTTCTCTTATTTGTTTGTTTTTTAAAGCCCTTGCTTTCTTCAGAGTCATGGAGAACTCATGTTCTTCCATTTGTTTATTCTCAAAACATAATTTTCTTGACAGCTGTTTGTTCTCAATAAAAGGTAATAAAGTCCATGATGACCACCTAAACATTTAGCACAAGTTTTAAATGAAAAAATAGCACAAGGCTCTATTAATCCAAGAGTTGATATACTTAGATTTCCGGAATTATTTGATAAAGAAATGCCTTTGATTTTTATTGATTCCTCTGCCCTCCTCTTATTTGATTTTGTGAGCTTCAGTGTCTTTTTTTGTTTTATTAAAAAGAACAAAAATTTAACCAACCCTGGAACAGAAATCTTTCAGGGCCCAGGAACTATGTCTTTGATGAAAATTGGGGGACGCTCGCCTGGCTGGTGTGGCTCAGTGATTGA
Organism: Murina feae; assembly: GCA_004026665.1. Taxonomy (NCBI): domain Eukaryota; kingdom Metazoa; phylum Chordata; class Mammalia; order Chiroptera; family Vespertilionidae; genus Murina; species Murina feae. The sequence goes on from PVJC01034728.1 coordinate 4,846, forward strand.
GTGTCGACCCATGAAACAGGTCACAGTTTGGTTCCTCGTCGGGGTGCATGCCTGGTTGTGGGCTCTATCCCCAGGAGGGGGCGTGCAGGTGGCAGCTGATAGATGATGTTCCTCTCCCATCAATGTTTCTGTCTCTCCATCCCTCCCCCTTCCTCTCTCTCTAAAAGTAAAAAAAAATTGTATACAAAATTTAACAGCTGATAGCTCAATTTTGAAAACGAAAAATGTATTTTAATAAACACTGCATTTGTAATTATTCAAAGTATATGTTTATAACTTTGGGGATACCCTATATATATATCAAAATATAAATAAATACATAGTTTATCTAGAGGGAGTCTTACTATATGTCATTTTTAACTTGTTTTGTTCCCTTAACATTATGTTCATTGGCTATATATAGCTGTAGCTGCTTCATTTTCACTGCTGTGGAATATTTCTTTGGTGGAAAATGCCCATGTTGACGGCTGGTTGGGTGGTTTTCATTATATTGTTGTTGCACACAGACCTGTAAGCATTTTTGTGCCGGTGTCATGGTTTATTAAGAGTTTTATAAGGCTTGGATTCTTGATTCATAGGGTCTGCCCATCAATTTTACTAGGTGGCTCCAAGTAGGTTTCTGAAGTGGTTTCTATTTCTGCCGGTTGGCTGACTTTAAAATAGTTTGTGGGTGTATGTGCGGCTTTACTTTACCCCCCAATTATTTATTTTGAAAAATTATCAAAACTACAGAACAGTTGCAGGAAGAATACAACGAATATACCCCTCTCTTAGATTCACCAATTACTACTCTGCTACAGTTGCTTTATCTCTTTACACGGGCGTGGGTGCTCACACACACTTGAATTTTTCTGAGCCATTTGAGAGTTAGTTGTAGATATCATTGCACTTTTCACTCATATCTAATTCAACACCTATTTCTAAAGAACATGGACATTGTCTCATATAATCACAGCAGCATCACCGTACTGAGGAAAGTTAACATTTCGCTGTTTTACATGAACATTTCCTAATATGTAGTCCATATTCAGCTTTCTCCAGATATTCCAAGAATGTGCTTTCCTTCAATAACTTAATTTTTTCATAGCTGAGGGAATTACTATAAGGCAAACACCCTTGTACCCATCATCATTAGAACAAAAAAACGAGAACTTTGCCAGCCAGAAACCCCTGCATGTAGTCCACCCCAATCTCAGTCCTCTTCCTCCACCCAAAAATACCTACCATTCTGACTTTTATACTAACAACTCTCTTCTCTTTCTTCATGGCTTTTTCATCTAAGGATTTATCCCTGTCACTCTAGTCTTGCCTGTTATGATTTCTGACTTCATATGTCTTTTACTATCCCAGTTTCACAAATGAGGGAATGGCATTTTGGAGAAGTTAATTAATCAAAATAATTCAACCGGGGAGGGATTCAGAAATTATGGTGGACTGCTGTACCTCAGAGGTTTGGCTGGAAATCCCTTTTCACATGGCAGAGCATACTAGTTAGGAAGAAATGTTTTGATTAAAACAAATATTTCAATTTTGCTAAAGAAATTGTCATTCATGCTTGTGGACAAGCATGAACTTTCTACTCTAGCCTAGCCAAGCTGACACATCAGACTAACCATCACAGTGTTGTTTAGCTTATTCCTCTAGTCCTGTGTAGTCCAATATGGCAGCCACTGGCTATTGAGTACTTGAACTGTAGCTAGTCTGAATTGAAGTGTGCTGTAAGTTTAAATTTACACCAAATTTAGAAGACACAATAGAAATAAAAAGAATGTAAACGATCTCATTATTTTTATATTGATTATATGTTGAAATAATATTTTAGATATGTTGGGTTAAATAAATGTATTGATTACTAAAAAAAAAAATGAAACCCAATATATATTGAAATTAGATTATAAGGAGAATGATTGAGTTGTAAAATATTTTAAATAAAATTATTTCTCTGAACCCATGAACATAGAAAATAGTGTGGTTAAGGCCTGGGGTGTGGGCTAGAAAAGGGGTCAATGGAGGAAAAAAAGGGAACATCTGTAATACTTTCAACAATAAAGATTTTTAAAAATACTAAAATTATTTGTCTGAAAATGCAAAAAAGTTTGTTTCTGGCTTATGCTAAATCACGAACTGTCTTTTGAAGTCAGAATGTTGTTTTTTCTTAAATCATGGAGGTTTTTGCCAGGAGAGATCCGATTTGTAATAGGGTAGATATTTCTTTAGTGAGATATTTGACGGTCATGCTTTGTTATGCTATAAATGATATGTAACCAAACCAGAAAATTTCCCTAGCAACGGAGTTATTTTCCTCAACCAGAAAAATGTTTATATGTGCTCATTTTCCTTTTTAAAAAATATTTTTATTGATTTTTTACAGAGAGGAATAGAGAGTTAGAAACATCGATGAGAGAGAAACATCGATCAGCTGCCTCCTGCACACCCCCTACTGGGGATGTACCCGCAACTAAGGTACATGCCCTTGACCAGAATCGAACCTGGGACCCTTCAGTCTGCAGGCCAACGCTCTATCCACTGAGCCAAACTGGTCAGGGCTGCTCATTTTCTTTTAAAAAACATGTTTTTATTAATTTAAGAGAGAGAGAGGAAGGGAAGGGGAGAGAGACAGAAAAATCGATAAGAAACATCGATTGCCTCCTGTACTGGGGACTGAGCCTGCAACCTGGGCATGTGCCCTGACCAGGATTTGAACCTGTGGCCTCTTGGTGCATGGATCGACCCTCAATCCACTGAGCCACCCCATCCAGGTGTGCTTACTTTCTTAATGTCCAAAAGATTAAAAAGCTTATGAACTTAGCATCTTATATTTTTGAGATTGAGATGCTGGCAAGTATAGATGGTAGATATATAAAAATCTCACTAGAAGTACTTGAACCTGGAGGCCAAGAGAGTAGACTCTACAGTGGGCACCCCAGACTCTGTCCCCACCCCACCTCTTACAAGCCTCAAAACCTTTTAGAAATTGCTCCAGAGCTCTGAGAAATGGGGGTAGGAGTTCATGGGGGGCTGTTTTGAGGATTGAGTTTATCCATGTGAAAAACACATTAAATGGACCGACTAGCACGCTGAGCCATGATAGATGCCACTGCACGTTTTCATGTCTGCCTGAAAAGATAACATCTCCTGAAAGAAAAGGAAGCCATAGGGCTTGTCCCCATTAGTCGAGTCCTCCTGTCAGTGATTTAGTTTTTGTTGTTGTTGTTTTGTTTTGTTTTTAGTGTTTTAGTTTTTTATTACTGCATAACAAATGACCACAAATTTACTGGCTGAAAGCAATCGAAATTTATTAAAATAGACTCTGTAGGTCAGAAGCCTAATGCTAAATCAAGGGCTGCAGTCCTTTCTGGAGGTTCCAGGGGAGAACCCTGCTCGTTCAGGTTGTTGACAGAATCCAGTTCCTTGTGCTTATAGGCCAAGGTCTGTTTTGCTGGCTGCCAACTGAGGAGCTTTTCTCAGCTTCTAGAGGCTGAATTCCTGGGATCATAGCCCTCCTTTTCCATCTTCAAAGCAACTACTGTAGGTTATTTTATTTTTTAATCCTCACCCGAGAAAGGAGGAGGGAGGGAGGGAGAAAGAGAGAGAGAGAAACAGTGACCTCTTGGTGCATTGGTTAATGCTCAATCCACTGAGCCACACCAACCAGGTGTGCTCATTTTCTTAATGTCCAAAAGATAAAAAAGCTTATGAAGTTAGCATCTTAAGTTTTTGAGATTGAGACTCTGGCAAGTATAGATAGTAGAATATATAAGAATGTCACTAGAAGTACTTGCCAAGGTAAATCAGACCTAAAGTATATTTAACTAGGTAGAGAACCACATAGTGTGTTTTTTCTTAATCTTCACCAGAGGAAATATTTCCCCCCATCAATTTTTAGAGAGAGTGGAAGGGAAGAGGGGGAGAGAAAGAGAGAGAAACGATGATGTGAGAGAGACACATCAATTGGTTGCCTCCTGCACACACCCTGAGTGGGCCGGGATCGGGCCTGCAACCCAGGTACATGCCCTTGAACCAGAATCAAACCCAGACCCTTTGGTCCATGGGCCGACACTCTAACCACTGAGAACAACGGCGAGGGTGAGAACCACATGTTTTTTTAAATATATTTTTTTATTTATTTCAGTAAGGAAGGGAGAGGGGGAGAGAGAGAGAGAAACATCAATGATGAGAGAGAATCATTGAATGGCTGCCTCCTGCACGCCCTCCATGGGGGATTGAGTCCACAACCTGGGCACGTGCCCTTGACCGGAATCAAACCCAGGACCCTTCAGCCCGCAGGCTGACGCCCGCTCCACTGAGCCAAACCAGCTAAGGCCATAGTTTTTATGATAGACCCAATTGTTGGACATAGTTATCACATCTCCATAAGTCTCTTTTTAATTCTTCTTGTTATTTATTAATTACATACCCAACTTTGCTCGAATACTGTGTTTTAAGAGGTCCTAAGGATATTGTGCCCTCTTGAAGCTTATACATTAGTGAAGGATTCAAACAAGAGTGAACAATTTACCCAAATTGGGAAGCTCTTGGGTGCTATGAATGTGAATAAAGGTTCTTACCTAAGCCAAAGGGCAGTGGACCAGGGAAGCCTAGATCTATATTTCGGTACGAAAATATTGGGATTGATCAATCTACGTCAAAGGGTACATTTTGCAAAATTCTCATTACAGGAGAGAGCTTGGCAGGTTGAAAGAGCAACAGCAAGAAGTCCTGTGGAGGGGGCTGGGGGGGAGGAGAGAGAGAGAGAGAGAGAGAGAGAGAGAGAGAGAGAGAGAGAGAGAGAGAGAGAGAGGGAGAATGGCTCTGAAGGAATAGAGTAAGGCACACAGGTAGTGAATGCTATAGAACTCTGTTCTGAGCAACAAGTAGACTGGGGTGTTGTATAAAGATCCATCAAACAATACACATGGCCTTGTTCACCAGAACTCAGTCGTCAAGTGGATATGGTCTGTAGATATGGTTGGTGATCATTATACAATTTATCATCCAAACTAGGGTACTTTAGAGCAGGGGTGAGGAATGTCCGGCCCGTAGGCCGTATAAGGCCCGTGAAATCATTCAGTCTGGCTCTGCCAAGGTATTAGGAGTTAATAAAATGTTTGACTAAATATAGTGGCTAATTTTTAAGTTGATAATTTTGTGAGGCCCGCAAGTGATATTTATTAATATCCAAGTGGCCCATGGCAGAAAAAAGGTCCCCACCCTGCTGTAGAGTGTGAAAGGGCACACTATTATGCTGGGACACAGTGGGTATAAACCGGTATAACTTGGGCAAGCCAGGGTGTATGATCCCCATGCTTAGCGACCAGTTCTCAAACACTCCAGTAAGTCTGAAGTTGCCTAGAAACCATGCTCTGAAATTACAGGATTAGTCACATGTTCCTGCTTTCTCACTCCCCCCACCCCCTTCACCCATGGGTAGGAGAACCTGCACCAAGTCTAGACCACAGAATCACAACCCCCTTGCCCGCTTAACTGCAGCCTAATGTTTTTCAGGTTGCCACCTCATGAGAGTTCAGATCCTTGCTGTACATCAGGCCTCACTAAAATTAAAGTCTTAAAAACATGGGAAAGAAAGGCCTTAAACACTTAGCACATAAACTCCCACTAGAAACTTTCCGACGTCACTTCTCATGGATGACATGACCTAATTATATGTTCCCAGATGGCAGCCAGGCAGAATGGGTGTGATCTGATTATAAGCTTTTCCAGAGTAAACATGTTCTGTGACTGGGCCGCTATGGTGGATGGTACACAGAGCGGAGTACCTACAGGACGCATCCCCGTAGTTGCAAACCTTGTTTAACAATGACTATGACGTGAAGTAGTTCAGAAATCTTTTCACTGCTGATTTTATTTTATTTTTTATAGAATCAGCTGTTTGGCTGGCTCACTAGTATAGTGAGATTTGATGGAACTTTATTTCCTGATCCCCTCTGTGCCTGTCACTGTCTACAACAGGACCCTCCCGGAACCTTAGTAATTCCTTAAGTTTACTGAGAAATGGGTCACTTCGTATTATAATACTTAGTGTTTGATTCAACTAGATGCTGAAGACTGGCACTATTTCTTTTCAAACTGTACTAATATTCGTACTTTTTGTTTTACAAGCCAGGAAATGTGAAGAATTCATCTGGAAATAAGTAGAATACTCCAGGTTCAGCCCATTTTAATCAGGTAAAGAATAGGAAAACTCTGGTTATTTTAGTATTGTTAGCACCAGCTAAAATGAGCTCTTTAATTAATTTAATCAATTCTATAAACGAATTACAGCAATTTCAACTTTATGTGGAAACAAAGGTTCAGGACAATAATTCATTCCATCTTTAATTTCTGGATTTAAGTGCCATGACATGTAATTGTGTTTGTTCCTGAGAGGTACCTGGGTTTTTTAGACACACTTTCAGACAATTGAAAAATGGCATTATTTCTTAAGTTTCTTTTTTCAAACTTCACTATAGTAGGTACAGTTGTAGTCATCTAATAGTCATTCATTAAATGTTTTTTGAATGTATGACTGTTGTGGAGAAGCTCTAGATTTAATAGAGATATAATTGACAGGGAATTCATAGGTGTACTTAATTCCTTCTTTAAAGATTGAGTAACCTGAGGCTGGGGAAATTTAAGATGATGACAGATGAAGTCAGAAAAATCAGTTTGATTTCTTCTGGTCTTATGCTCATTTACCATTTATTTTCATTCATTTAATGTTTATTCATCAAGTACCTATTAAGTACAAAGCACTAGTTATATTATTTTCAGGTACATATTAAAAATTGTATAGTAGCACTTGTGATTTCCTGGTAATTAGACTGTATGGGATTTGGAAACAATCTAACTATTTAACTGCAGGAAAATGGCTTCTCATGGTATATCCATAAACAGGAATGTTATGTTTTAGTAATATTTAGTTGCATGGTAATATGTACACAATTATTGTTAAGTGGAGAAAAAAAAGGAAAGTATGATACACTTTTTAAAAATATTATTAATTTTAGGGAGAGAGAGGAAGGGGGCAGGGAGGGAGGGAGGGAGGGAGGGAGGGAGAGCGAAACATTGGATTGTTGTTCCACTTATTTATACATTCATTGTTTGCTTCTTTTTCCCCCATTGTTTGCTTCTTGTATGTACCCTGACTGGAAGTGCACAACCTTAGTGTATTGGGACAATGCTCTAACCAACTGAACTACCTAGCCAGGGTGATAGTGTGATACATTTTTTGAGAGGATAAAGCCCAGGAAATACAGCAAAATATTTAACTAGTTCTCCCTTATTCAGAACTTCAACTTCTGTGATTTTAGTTACTTGTGTTCAACTGTGGTCTGGAAATATTAAATGTAAAATTCCAGAAATAAATAGTAGCGATCGAACTCCCGGTCTCCTGGTCAAACTCCTGAGGGGACACTTTTCATATTAGCCTTTTATATATATAGATTATGGCTGCAATATAAAATTCATGAATGCTCCAGGTTTGAGGTTTTTCTCTTTCAAGCTGTCTCCCTATGTTTGGAGACCCAGAGAGTCATATAATCTTTGAATTTGAGAAGGGTCATCTCACCCAACTCCCAGCCTCAAGTGTGTTCTCCCACTTTTCACCTCCACTGGTAGAAAACTCACCCCACATACATGCCCAGTTATAGGCTCCATCCCCAGTTGGGGGCCTGCAGGAGGCAGCCAATCAATGTTTCTCTTTCCTTGATGTTTCTCTCTCTCCCTCTCCCTTCCTCTCTCTCTCTCTCTCTCTCTCAAGCCAATATATTACAATAATAATTTTATACTTACTACATGTTGAAATTATGGTGATATTTTGGATATGGTGGGTTAAATAAAATCTATTATTAATTTTTTTATAAAAGAAAGAAAACTCACCCCACAGAGCAGCCGTTTTGCAAAGTTCTGATTTTTAAGAAGCTATTTCTTATACTAATATGTCTCCTTATAAGTCCTACACTGTGGTCCTGATCCTGCGTTAGGGGTCACAGGAAACAAATGCAGATCTGCTTTCACATCACAGCCTTTCATATAGTAACCCCAAGGCAGCAATTCTCAAATTTTGTTAAATAAATTACCTGGGCAGCTCGTTAACGGTCAGAGGCCTAGGCCCTACCCCAGAATTAGCATCTCTAGCGAGTGGGGCCAAATGTGCATATGATGTGCTGTTAGAAGAGAGACTAGAGAGTGAGGAGCGAGGAAGACACCATTGTCCTCCAGAGACTTCACATTGAATATGCTTATATTTCTCTACAGGGACAATAAGACATGGAATAAAGGGAAATATCATCCATTTCATTTTCCAAAAATATTCTGTGCCAGAGTTCAACTTATGGCATACACAACCTTGATTTCATTCTTTATCTTTTTAGGTCTTTATTGGAGATGTTTGTTTTTCTTTAATCCTCACCTGAGGATATTTTTCCATTGATTTTTAGAGAGAGTAAAAGGAAGGGGGAGAGAGGGAGAGGGAGAGGGAGAGGGAGAGGGAGAGGGAGAGGGAGGGAGGGAGAGAGAGAGAGAGAGAGAGAGAGAGAGAGAGAGAGAAGCCTCCCATATGTGCCCCGGCTAGGGCCAGGGATCAAACCTACAAGTTGGGGTACATGCCCTTGACCAGGAATCAAACCCGAGACCCTTCAGTCCAAGGGCTGACACTCTAACCACTGAGCAACCCGGCCTGGGCAAGATGTATTTTTAATTATACAAGTGATACATATTTTTATAAAGAAAATTTTTTAAAACTTGCCTTCTGTTCCTTTCCCAGAGGTAATTTCTGTTAATATTGTGGTATATCATTCCAGACCTTCTCCCTATCTGTTTATATGCATCCATGCATACTTTTGTGTTTTTTTGACAGAATGAGATCATATGCCTTGTGTTGTTTTACAAGAACACTGAAAACGCCATGAAGGCACATATTGCAATTTTATTATCACACCTAAAGAAATTAACATTAAATCCTTAATATAATCCAAATAGTCAGACAATATGCAGACTTCCCTAATTGTCTCATTTATAACTTTTTATACTTGGTTTGTTTGAATCAGGATCTAAACAAGATCAGCTCATTGTATTTGACTGATAGGTCTCTTAAGGCCCTTTAAAACTGATAGTTCCTTCTCCCTCATTTTTCCTGGCTATTTATTGGTTGAAAACCTTGGCTTATTTGTCCTTTAGAATTTCCCATGTGGCTGTGGCTGAGTGTATCCATTTAGTGTCATTTTGTTTATCTTTTGGTTCCTCTCTTCTGTGCATTTCCTATAAACTGATGGATCTGAAGGTTTAATCAGATTTAGGTTCAATTTTTTTTGGTAGGAATACTAGATAGACCATGCTATGTTTAACTATATTGAATTCATGAACTTGCCTTTTTTCACTTAATATATTGTGTACATTTTCCTTGTTGGTACTTCTGAATCTATGTCACTCCTTTAGCTACATAATAATTTCCCAGTATGGACTACCATGATCTATTGAATCCTTATTGATATAGAGTGTTTCCAGTTTGTAGTTTTTAGCAATGCAGTAAATCTCTTGAATTCTTAGAGAACAAATTAATGAGCTGAGATAAAAAAGATAAGCTAGTGGTTTACATGTTTAATTTAATAATTTTTGGTGTTACCTTAGAAGATCAAAGGAATAGTCACTGGCCTCTAAAATATTTATAAACCTCTAATTACTAAGTAGATTTTTTACATATTAGGGGAAAAGGTTGTATAGAGAAGAGCCAGTTTACCTTTGGTGTGTCTGAATTGCTGTGTATCTCATTCCAGAAATGATGGGGTGATGTGAGGAAAGGTAGATGTCAGATTGATAGTAATACAGTCATGTTCTCCAACACAGATGGATGAAAATAGAGTTGTTTAGTTTTCAGAAAGGGTGAGGTGGGTGCTGCTGTGCCACTTAAGCATTTATTTATTTAATGTTTTAATTGACTTTTTGAGAGAGAGAGAGAGAGAGAGAGAGAGAGAGAGAGAGAGAGAGAGAACGAACATTAGTGTGAGAGAGAAACATTGATGTCTTGTCTCCCACACGCACCTCAGGTGAAGATTGAACCCCAAACCTGGGGGGGTGCACTGACTAGGAATGGAACCCACCACCTTTCCGTGCATGGGATGGCACTTAACTGATTGAGCCATACTGTCCAGGACTAGGCATTTATTTATTATTTATAAATCCATCCATCTGCTTAATTAGCTCAGATACACAGCCAGTTGAAAATCTGAATGTGGTGTTGAGGAAACACAAAACCTTCCTGGTATTCAGTGTCTGTCTACAAAATGAGAATAATTACGCTTTTCTCTTGTCCTTATGCTCCTCATGGTCGTATAATGCTAATGGAAATATTTGTAATGGTTTCTCTTTGTAAACCTAAAGAATTTTCAAAGTGCAAATTGTAGCAGTGTTTTTATTTTTTCTGGCAAAGTTCACTTACGTTATTTTTCTTTTAGTTATAGGTAAACATTGGAAACTCCATACAATAAACCAGTGTTTCTCCGGAAAAATGGAAGAGATGTCATTATTGAATGTAGTAAACAGGCTTTTTTCTTCAGGAAAAACTACACTAGGGCTCAGTGTTACCTTGGGTGATATCATACTACAAAGGGACTAATCTGAAATCTTTTCACCTCCAGATAATGTACATGCCTTTGAACTTCTTGTTCTCATGTTGCTATTTATGTACATAATTAAAATTCCAAGTTAAAAAAGTTGTCCTTCTTCCCCTCCCCCCATATTATGGAGCGACTGTTTGAGTGTATCTGGTGCTAATGTGTGTATGTGTAGTGTGTCTCCGAGTATACATTTGTATGTGTGTGTCTCTGAGTGTGCATGGATGTGGTGTGTATATGTGATGTGTGTCTGAGTATACGTGTGTGTGGGTATGTGTGGCATGTATGTGGATGTCTCTGAGTGTATGTGTGGCTTGTATTGTGTTGTGTATCTCTGAATGTACATGTGTTTGTGTGTGAGTGTACGTGAAAACTTTATTCTTTAAAAATATTTTTAAATATATTTTTATTGATTTCAGAGAGGAAGGGAGAGGGAGAGAGTGAAATATCAGTGATGAGATAGAATCTTGATCGTCTGCCTCCTGCACGCCCCACACTCGGGGGTCAAGTCCGCAACCTAGGCATGTGCCCTGACAGGGAATAAAACCATGACCTCCTGGTTCATAGGTCAATGCTCAACCACTTAGCCACGCTGGCTGGGCTCTTTACTCTTCTTAAAGCAGCATCAGCTAGCAATCTGTAAGGTCTGTGTCCCACAAGAGTTGAGTCAAAAAGAGTGGCTCTGGAACCAAGAGCCGATGCTTCGAGGGCCAGCACAAGGGAAAAAACCTGTAAGTAACAGTGTGCCTGACTCTGGTTATAAGACACACAAAAGAAAATAGTGAGTGGGAATCTTTGTGTGCTGTTGCCTCCCAGCTTGTGCAGAGCTTCCAGTTCTTCACTGCCAGTGGGAGATGCTTAATGAAATAGGCTTTGTCCTCTGCCAGTGTGGGAACGCTATGTGCTTGTGTGTGTTGGTTCTCTGTATGTAGGCCTTGTATTTGCCTTTATGGCCTCTGAATGCTCAGCTCATTGAACTCCATGTTCCCAGTGCTGGTGAGACTAGCAGGAGCCTCTTTTGACGTGTCAGCCAGCAAGGAAGGATGGTGGGGAACAGTATGTGAAAGATTTGGTAGTTAAAAGTCATTTTTCTATTCCTGTAGCATCAATTTAATTCCCAATTGTTGACCTTTGAGAATTTATAGGAGTTGGTAAAATAGTAACATGCAAATGGAACATGCACGTGTTAATATTAAATATATTTGATAGATTCAAAATGGCAGGAATGGTGCCAGCATTGTTACTGGATTAATGAGCTGAAACACATTTGCCCCTAGAATAATCCTGCTAGTGACCCAGAAGTCTTTTACTTCCTTTTATGCTGAAATACTTTTGTGTTACTTTAGCAATCACCCTATATAATAAAAGACTAATATGCTAAGCGTTCAACCATTCGACCATTTGCTATAATGCACACTGACCACCAGGGGGCAGACACTCAGATCGATAGGTTAGCTTGCTGCTGGGGTCCCGCTGATCGGGGCTGGGCGAGACGAGCCAGACATGTCCTGGAGCCCTCCCACGTCCCTCCCCAGCCCTGATCGAACACCAGTGGGATCCCTTGGCCTGGCCTCTTGCAACCCGGGACCCCTCGGAGGATGTCGGAGAACTGGTTTCAGCCCAATTCCCGCAGGCCAGGCTGAAGGGCCCTACTGTAGGTGCACAAATTTGGGCACCAGGCTTCTAGTTTCAATATAGTAAAGCTGTGCCTACATTATATCACATTATATTTTCTTATTATAATATCTCATTATATTATTATTTTCAGGCCTTTCCCATTGATTCCTCTCCCTACATCACCTCCCGAAAGTAGAGATTCCACAAGTTTCCTTGTTCTTGAGGTTGTTTGGTCTAAAGAAGATGAAGAAATGGCCCACATCATAGCATGCTCTAGAGATCATTAATCAAAAGGTGTCTGAGCCCTAGTGGTTTGGCTCTACGGATAGAGCGTTGGCCCACAGGCTGAAGGGTCCCGGGTTCGATTCCAGTCAAGGAATGACTGGGAATTCAGTGGGAAAAGAGACAGAGATTCTTTTCTCTTAGTTGTCTGTCCTGTTTTAATGAATGCACTTTTCACTCATCTTTTAGGGAAGGCTTGATAGTTTGAGAAAGTTTTCTTTATGACTAATGGTATCCATGCTTATTATGTGAGCTGAATGATTTACCCTAAGTGTAAAAGTTTTCACTTTTTAATTTATCACACTCACCCAGCCTAATACAGATACCACTGTCCGGGGGACCAGCTATATATTTGTGGGACTAAACTAAGGTGACCAGACGTCCCGCTTTTGGCGGGACAGTCCCAATTTTTAATAATTTGTCCCGCATCCCACGGCGTTTTTAAAAGTCCCAATTTTTGGAAAGAATGCACGACAAGCTAAGGAACGGCGGGAGTACGGGAAGGGAATATACGGTTTTCGGCGGCCAAGCGGTCAATGGTGTCCCGCTTTACCAATGTTAAAATCTGGTCACCTTAGACTAAACTCTCACCTAAGGCTTAATTTTAGTTAAGGTAAATACTTGAGTTAATGGTTCCCTTCACCACTGGTTGAAAGAAACTTGCTTGAGGTTTTGGTTTTTACCCTGTACACCTCCTGTCTGATGTTTTGTTTCCCTTCTGATAGGTTCAGATTTCAAGTCAGTAATTAGCCAGCTCATAGTTCTAAAGGTACAATTAGGTCAAACTCCACACACGTGACCAAAGTTCAAGCTTATTTATGTTTATGAAATGATAGCCAAGGAAATTTCTGGATGGAGAAAATGCTTGTTTTCATAAGGCAGGAATTTCACTATTTCACAGTTTGTTTGCTTAGCAGTGCTGAACAGATTTGGAAATTAAAAGTCATTTTTAGTTTCTGTATTTCACATATCTCTTCTAAATCATAAGAAAGTGGCCTAAGTGTCAGAATATATACATTATCTTCTCCTGAAAACCCAGGAAGACTAGAGGAAGGGAATTTTGAAGATGACATTAGTATACAAAGAAAGAATGGGAAGAGGGAGAAACAAGATGGCGGCATAGGGTGGACACCGTAAATGCAGCTGTGAACAACTATTTCAGAAAAACCTCGAAAAGAACACACGGACACCACTCGCACCCACAGGACGGCTGGCTGAGTGAAAATCCTACAACTAGAGAAGAGTCTGAGACTCAGAGGAGCGGCAGAAGCAAAGTACAGAGGTACGGAGGCGCGC
>PVJC01034729.1:0-18650 GCA_004026665.1 Murina feae
CCAGGCTGGCCAGGTATCCCAGTAGGGACCCAAAACCTGAAGGGACTGTGGGCAGCCTGAAAATGCCCCTTAGCTCCTCACCCAGGCTGGCCACACCCCCATGGGGTTAGGGTTCCCACTGGGGGGCTTGGCCAGCCTGCAAACAGCCATCAGCCCCTCACCCAGGCTGGTCAGGCATGCCAGCAGGTGGACATCCCCAGAGGGGTCCCAGACTGTGAGAGGGCACAGGCCGGGCTGAGGGACCTCCCGAGTGCACAAATTTTTGTGCACCAGGCCCCTAGTATATATAAATGGAAGGTTGGGGAGGGAGAGAGAGAGAGAGAAACATCAATGATGAGAGAGAATCATTGATCGGATGCCTCCTGTACTAGGGATCAAGCCCACAACCCAGACATGTGCTCTGACCTACATTAGAAACTGGGACCCTTCAATCTGCAGGATGATGCTCTAGCCACTGAGAAAACCAGATAGGGCAAGTATGCAACACTTTTATCTGCCACAACCCTCATCTCTGAATCCTGGACCAGGTTTTAGAGTAATTCTGTGGTGAATATGCCCAGATGATTCTGCAGCCAATCCACATCATTAAAGATGGAGTTGATAAGAGATAGGAATACATTCTAGTTTGTCTTCATTTCCTTCAGTTTGTCCTCACAGGTTTTAGTGTGTCCAGTTTGTCCTTGGGAATTCCAGTTTCCTTTGTTCTCTGCCACATTGAGTCCACCTTTCTTTCTTGACTATTAGCCCTGCTAACTTAAAGCCCAACACCAGATACAGAAGCAGGAGCCTTTATATAAACTGTTTGACCAACTTCCACACTAGCATAATATATTATTCCAGATTAGATCCATTATTCTCTCTCACTCCTAGTGGTTCTGCATGTCTGATCAAGCCTTGATGCCTATGTTATCTGTAATCATCAGCATCTAAGATGTTCTTGGATGGCCCCCACTTCCACATTGTTTTAAGGTTGGTTTGTGTAGTAAATAGAATAAAACAGAAGTAACAGTATGTGCCTTTGGATTCTATAAGTCATAAAAGGAACTGTGGTCTCTCTCTCTCTCTCTCTCTCTCTCTCTCTCTCTCTCTCTCTATCTTTCTGGGATTACATGCTCCAGGTATCATACCATGAGCCATCCTATGGAGAGGCTTACATTTTGAGAAACTGAGGCCTCCTGACAATAGGCATGTGCATGAGCTTGGAAGCACATCCTCCAGCTCCCATCAAGGCTTAGGTAACTGTAGCTTCAACCTACATCTCTTTTGTTTGTTTATAGCATTACATATAGTAGTACATATGTCTCTTCCCCCCCCCATTGACCTCCCCTTGGACAACCCCACCTCCCCAGCAGATGTCCTTACCCCCCCCCCCAAGTGTCTTACATCCATTGGTTATGCTTATATGCATGCATACAAGTCCTTCAGTTGATCTCTTACCCTCCCAACCCTCCCCTGCCTTCCTGCTGTAGTTTGACAGTCTATTTGATTCTTCTTTGCCTCTGTATCTATTTTTGTTAATCAGTTTATAATGTTCTTTATATTCCACAAATGAGTGAGATTATGTGGTATTCATCTTTCTCTGACTGGCTTATTTCACTTAGCATAAATGCTCTCCATGTCCATCCATACTGTTGCAAATGGTGAGAGTTCTTTCTTTTTTATATCATCTTGATTACAAACTCATAAGAGATTCTGAGTCAGAAGCACACAGCTAACTCACTCCAAATTCTTCAATTTCACAAACTGTGAGTTAATAAATGTTTATTGTTTTAAACTACTACAGTTGGGGAATTTGTTTATAGCAATAGATAATTAAATTATTTGAATGTAGCTATTGAGACTACAGTCTAAATAAAAATCCAAATATTTCTAAAATTATAAAACTCTTGTCACAGCTTTTAAACATATTACTCATTTACTGAAAGAACCCTCAGAATCATCATGAAATGAAATAAAAGTAGACTTTTTCTCCAGATGATTATTAACAAAATCCTTAAGATACTCTAGACACATACAACACTATATGAGATTATTTCTTAGTAAATAAATTCTGGAGCTTAAAAAATATTACTAAATAATAAAATTAATTCAAAACCAATCATTTGAATGGCTTAGTAGTAGGAAAAACAAAATAAGGTGAAAACATTACAAAACACACCTTAGGATCAAAATGCTTAAGAAAAACTTTCAGAGCTCTCGCTGGTTTAGCTCAGTGGATAGAGCATCAGCCTGTGGACTGAAGCGTCCCAGGTTTGATTCCAAGTCGGGGGGATTGGGAGTAAAGGGGGGATAAGGACACATATGTAATAACTTAATCAATAAAGAAATTTAAAAAATAATACATTATTAAATTAAAAAAGAGCACATGCATGGATTGAGGGTTCAATCCCCAGTAGGGGGCATGCAGGAGGCAGCCTATCAATGATTCTCTCTCATCATTGATGTTTCCCTCTCTCTCTCCCTCTCCCTTCTACTCTGAAATCAATAAAAATATGTTTCTTTTAAAAAAAGGCATGCTCTTACTTGAGTTTCATTTTATTCCATTGAAGTTATTCAAAATTGAATAAAACATCATAATTAGTACTCTGGTGTCCATTGCCTATATTTCCTTTTAGGTTGTTTTATGCTCTATTAGAACTCAATTCTAAGTGCAATTTCTTCTAATCCTTCAATTACATGGCTTTTTCCTTAATGTCAGAGAACACAACCATAACGAAAAGCGAGGCAGTAGAAAACAAGTTGAATTATCCTCTTACTTCAGTGAATACATTTAAATAAAATGGGAACATATTATATTAGATTCACTACCTTTCCGATAACTGACTCTTCTAGTAATTATTTTGAAAGAAATGGTTTAAGGGAGTGTGACTTCAGATACTTCAAATAAAATCATGCCAGTCCATAATACTTAAAATAAAACAAAACAAAAAACAAACAAACAACAACAAAAACAAACAAACAAAAACAAAACACTGTACTTTGGGATGCTGCCCTACATTCATTTCCTACCATGTGTCTATTTAAAAATTTTTTTAAATTGATTTCAAAGAGTAAGGGAGAGGGAGAAAGAAAAATCAATGATGAGAGAGTCATCGGTCGGCTGTCTTCTGTACGCAACCACACTGGGGGTTGAACCCGCAACCTGGGCATGTGCGCTGACCAAGAATTGAACCATGACCTCCTGGTTCATAGGTCGATGCTCAACCAGTGAGCCATGCTGTCTATTGTGAGTGTGCCTAATGAGTTCGGATATTTAAAGTCCATGTCAAAATCAAGTATGAGCAAAAGACTCAAAATAATGCAGTCACAAGTAATTTTATCTTTATTTACATTTAAATATATATTTTTATTTTGTATAATTAAAACATGAATACTTATATGAGGAGATATAAATGGGAAGATTTTTTTAATATTTTATTGATTTTTTACAGAGAGGAAGGGAGAGGGATAGAGAGTTAGAAACATCAGTGAGAGAGAAACATTGATCAGCTGCCTCCTCCACACCTCCCACCGGGGATGTGCCTGCAACCAAGGTACATGCCCTTGGCTGGAATCAAACCTGGGACCTTTCAGTGCGCAGGCTGATGCTCTATCCACTGAGCCAAACCGGTTAGGGCTAAATGGGAAGATTTAATAACCTATCTCTCCCATGCTTTCCTGAAGAATAAACACTTATAGTCTGCTAAATGTCTTTCACTTATTTCTTCATATTTATACACACATACAACACATATGAATACATACACATACAACACACCACTCACACAACACATCACACATATACCAGTATGGATACATACACATATAATACACCACACTTATATTATTAAATATGTAGTATACATACATATGCAACACACCACATACACATATAACACACTGCACATATGGGTATCCAATATGGGTGTATGTGATGTTAGATGAACATGTATAAATTTCCACGTGTATAAATTTGGAGTTTCAGCCAGAATACAGGAATGATATTATTTTCATTAACAGCTACAGGCATTTTGGTTAGGACAAGACACTAATCAAAATGTGTCTTGTGCTACCTGTAGAATTTGCTAAAAATGAGAAGTAATTCCCGATTGCTACATGCCATGTTGATATGTCAGCTACTGCTTCTGTTACTGCTTTCCATAGAGCGGTTTTATAGCAAGACGTGAGAAACTGTTTTTGATATTGGTGTTTTATAATGCATAAGAACTTAGTGATAGCAGCTTATGGCATATGCCAGCGACTAGTGGAATGGGAACTATCAACAATCTCTGAAGCCTCACCTGGAAGCTCTCCACATTGCATCCCAATTTTATCAATTTCTTCACTGTGGTATTTAGGAGTATTTCATTCAGTATTTCACTGGGATGTCATCTTAAGCAACTTTTAGGTCTCTCCTTCTAAATTAGTTATCTATTACTACTTTAAAAATTACCCTAGCACTAAGTACCTTTTTAAAAATGTTTTCATTGATTTTTAGAGAGAGAGGAAGGGAGAGCAATACAGAGAAAGAAACATTGATGAGAGAGGAACATCATTAATTGGCTTCCTCCTGCATGCACCCTCACTGGGGATCAAACCCGCAATCTTGGCATATGCCCTGACTGGGAATTGAATCTCTTGGTTCCTGGGTCAATACCTAACCGCTGAACCACATCGGCTGGGCAACACTAAGTATCTGTTTTTAAAAATATATTTTATTGATTTTTTACAGAGAGGAAGAGAGAGGGATAGAGAGTTAGAAACATCGATGAGAGAGAAACATCAATCAGCTGCCTCCTGCACACCCCTCACTGGGGATTTGCCCACAACCAAGGTACATGCCCTTGACCAGAATCGAACCTGGGACACTTCAGTCCACAGGCTGACGCTCTATCCACTGAGCCAAACCGGTTAGGGCAACATTAAGTATCTTAACACAACATTTACTATCTCACAGTTTCTGTGGATCAGGGATCCAAATACAGCTTAGCCAGATGACTCAGCTCAGGGGCTCTCACAGGCTGCAAAGTGTTAGTTCAGGCTGTAATCACCTCAAGGCTCAATGGGGGTGGGGTGTAAATGTTTCTAGGCTCCCTGTTGCCTTCAGGAATCAGTTCCTCTGTGGCCATTGGCTAATGATCTCCCTCAGTTTTTTTGCCATGTGGGCTCCTCCATAAGGCAGCTTACAAAATGGCAACTGGGTACATTAGAGCAAGAAACAGCAAGAGAGAGTGCAAGCGAGACAGAAGCCAGAGTCTTTTATAACCTAATCTTGGAAGTGACATCCCATTATTTGTGCCTTATTATTTTTTAAGACAGTATGAAAAAAGAAAATTATAGACCAGTATCTCTAATGAATATACATGGAAACTTCTTGGCAAAATACTAGCAAATAAAATCAGCAATGGAAAAGACTGACTCAATTATTGAAAATCAACTTAATCACAGTCTTAACAGGCTAAAGAAGAAAAAAATCACATGATTGTATCAGTTGATTCAGGAAAAAGTACTTGACACAATTAAACACACATTTGTGGAAAAAAAACACAAACTCTTAGAAACCTAGAAATAGAGAAAAACTTCCTCAACTTTGAAAAACACCTACAAAAAAAATCCTTCAACCTTATTTTACTACTAGAGGCTTCGTGCACTCAGGGGGATCCCTTAGCCCAGCCTGCACCCTCTCGCAGTCCAGGAGCCCTCAGGGGATATGACTGACGTCTTAGGCCTCTGTGGTAGGCCACTGGATGGGCCAATCAGAGGACGGACAGTCGGCCCTGGTCCTCGCCCCCAATCGCCCTGCTGTCACCTCTTGTTGCTCCTGCCCCTGATTGCCGCCGCCCCCCAATCAATGTCCCCTCCATCTGCCCACTGGCATGTGTTTTGGCTGGCCTGGCACCACCTGCTTGCCAGTCCCACCTCCCACCGACAGTCGGTCTGCCATTCAGTCTATTTGCACATTACACTTTTATTATATAGGATTAGAATCAAGTTACTGGGTATAGCCCACACAAGGGGAAAGGATCATACAGGAGTGGATACCAGGAAGCAGAGGCCATTTTAGAAGTTGCCTACACCATTTTTTCCACGATCTGAAAGCTTCTTTACTTGTCAACAAAATACTTGGAGACTATTTGTACTTATGATTAAAAAATAATTATTTTGCCCTAACTGGTTTGGCTCAGTGGATAGAGTGTCAGCCTGCAGATTGAAGGGTCCCAGGTTCGATTCTGGTCAAGGGCATGTACCTTGGTTGTGGGCACATCCCCAGTGAGGGGTGTGCAGGAGGCAGCTGATCGATGTCTCTTTCTCATTTATGTTTCTAACTCTCTATCCATCACCCTTTCTCTCTGTAAGAAATCAATAAAAAAATATAAAAAATAATAATTTTAATTTTTTCTTCTTTATGCATCTAATCTGTTCTAACCTAAAATCTTATGTTTAATTAGAAGCTGGAAATAATTTAGAGTATGTGAAATTCAATGCATTCAACTTATTAATTAATGTGCTTTCAGACTTTTTTAAAAATTTATTTTATTGATTTTTTTACAGAGAGTAAGGGAGAGGGACAGAGAGTTACAAACATCTATGAGAGAGAAACATCGATCAGCTGCCTCCTGCACACCTCCTACTGGGGATGTGTCCACAATCAAGGTACATGCCCTTGACCCAAATTGAACCCGGGACCCTTCAGTCCTCAGGCCAATGCTCTATCCACTGAGCCAAACCGGTTAGGACTGTTTTCAGAATTTTTAATTTCTATTTTCAAATTAAAAGTCACTGAGTTGATCAAGAGTCTTTTTGTTATCTTCCTTAGTGTTTTCATCAATTGTAGCTATGACCTCTTTTGAATTTCTGATATTAATTACTGTTCTCTCTGTGTGTGTCATTCATCAGTCTCACTATTAGCTTGTCAATTTCATGAGTCTTTGTCAAGAACAAACTTTTTGCTTTGTTGGTCCTTTATTTTATGTGTGCCTTCTACCATTAACTATCTTTTTAAATTTTCTCATTGTACATTTCTTTGCATTTGTTTTGTTCTCATTTCTTTAACTTCTTAGTATGGATGTTTAGCTTATTAATTTTCAGCATTAAAAAAATATCCTTTGAGGCAGCATGAAGGGACTCCAATAGTATTATGCTAAGCAAAATAAGCCAGTTAGAGAAAGACAAGTATCACATGATCTCACTTATATGTGGAATCCAATGAATAAAATAAACTGATGAACAAAATAGATCCAGAGACATGGAAACATGGAACAGACTGATGAATCTCAGAGGGAAGGGGGGAGGAGGACAGGAAAAGATTAACCAAAAAATTTATATGCATATATGAATGCCTGGGGTAAATCAGAAACTGGTTGATGGGGGGTAAGGGGAAGAAAAAATGGGGGATGTCTGTAATACTCTCAAATATATATATATATATATATATATATATATATATATATATATATGAAAGTTTATATGTAATGTGTATAAAATACAGAAATATAGATATAGATATAGATATAGATATAGATATAGATATAGATATAGATATAGATATAGATATAGATATATTCAGCTTAGGGATACTTACAACTATATCCCAGATCAGTAAATAGAACGTTACTGAGCATACCAGAAGTTCCTTTGTGCCTTCTGCAAATCATTAAGCCTTTCTTGTTCTCTAAAGCCAAGTTTTGCTAGGCCAGGTCAGAGCAGCTTTCAGTCAGGGCCAATTTTCCCCGTATCAAAGCACAATTCCTCTGAGTAATCTACCTTTGTCCTATGAATTAAGAATTTTTCTAGCCTGGCTGGTGAATTTATATGAGATCTTAGTGCTGTTTCTTCTCATCTTTTCAGATGGTTTTCTCCACAGCCTTGGGTAATATTCTCACATGCAAGTGCTTATCAGTACACTGAGGAACACTTGAGGAGGACCCTCTGCAGATCTCCTGGGTTTTCTCTCTTTATTTTCCATAGGTTTGTCCTGAAAACTCCAGCCATGTTGTTTTTCTTGCATTCTTAACTCCATTTCCAAAAACCTGACTTCCCCCTCCCTACAGCATGGCTCAGGCATTCTACCAAGGCAATAACCTGGGATAATCAGAGTTCATCTGATTTTTTTTCTATTTCTCAGGGATCACTGTACTTTCTTGCCTGGTGTCCAGTGTCATCAAAACCCTTGTTTCTTTTATGTTTTTTCTATTGTTCCTTTTTTTCCTGGTAAAAGAATAAATTCAATTCTTGACTACATCTTAGAAGCACCAGAATATCTAATGAATATTTTAAAGAATATTAAGCCATTCTTTCCACACCTCAATATTAGAAGTAATCCATTGATTGTATTATTCCTAGTTCTTTCTATACCAATATGTTATTCAATTAAAGATAATTGCCATTTTATCACCTGAGCTAAATCTCTACTATTTATAAGTCAAAGCTAGTTAGTCTTAAGATAATGCTATCTTTTAAAAACTGATTAATGCTAAGGACCTTCCTTTTGGAAAATAATGTACTAAAATCTAAATTTCTATATTAAATATCAAAGAGGTTAAGGATTTATAGAAGTCTAATAACAGATCCAAATAGAAACGTATTTTGTGCCATTTGGACCAGGTGGAGCACACTACCATTCCTCTGCTTTCTCACCTACCCTGCTATCATTTTTAGGTAAACTGTTACTTTTGTTGATGCAATTAAGGTATGCAATTGATTTCTCATTCTTAATATGAGTAGGCAGTCAAAAATAACAAGTATTTGAGGAAAGCTTCAAACATGAAAAGATAAAAATAAGCAGAAACTAGGTAAAAATGATGTAGGAAACAAGAACATGCAAGCAAAAGAAGAAACTTCAAGTAAATATAGTTAATGTATTAAGAAAAATAAGGAAATCTGTTGATAAAAATAGCATTCATTACAGATACTGTGTGCTTGGAACTGAAAAGAATACTTATAAAGAAGCATATGAAGAAAAAAGTCTTAGATATTAAAAATATCAGTACCAGAATAGAAATTCAATAAAATAAAGTAAATAAAATATCCCCAAAGTAAACAAACAAACAAACAAAAATACCTCAGAGAGGTGGAAGTAGGCGAGAACAGGTAAGAATATCAAAGGGTCAAATCAGAAAGTTTATATGTAATGTGTATAAGATACAGAAAGATAATAGAGAGGAGAAAACCACTGACAGATACAAATATATTTCAAAAAAATAGATACAGAGGCAGAGCAGCATCAAACAGACTGTCAAACTACAGCAGGAAGGCCAGGGAGGATGGGCCGGGGGGGGGGGGGGGGGGGCAAAGGGGAAAAAAAGGAGACATATCTACTACTCTTTGTAATATTTTAAGCAATAAACCAAAATAAAAAAATAAAAACTTAAAAAATAGAGGCATAAATATCAATATTAATAGACCCATGTAGCCCAAAAGAGAGAGTACTAAAGATTACACTAAGTACCACCATCCAAAAATATTATAAGGTGAAGGACAAAAGGAAAAACCAACACATTGAAAAGGTTACTTGCAAAGAGTTGGAGATTATCATGCCACAGAAATTCCCAATGCTAACATGTAAAACTAGAAGACAATTTGGGTTTACCTGCAAATTTCTGAAAAAAATTGATATTCAAACTAAAATAATATAAACTGGCAAACAAACGTGAGGGCAAAATACAGACATTTTCCTACTTATAGAACAATTTACCCTCAAAACAATTAGCCATCTATGCAAACTACTGGGGGATGTAATCCACTAAAGGAAGGCAATACAACAAGAGAGAAAAAGGCATGCATTCCAGGAGGCAGGAAACAAGTGACCTAACTCAGATGAAAAGCAAAGAGAAATTCTAAAATGAAGGCAAAGGAAAATCTCAGGATGATTGTTATGCAGCATGCTAGTCAAGATTGAAGTGGGTGAATCATCAAGAAAGAAACTCCATAAAGAAAATAAAAATGTTACATTAAACTGTGTAAACAATATTGCTGAAACTCATTTTACAGAGATTATAGAGCCTTTGGGAAGAATTAGCAGTAGGTACATAAAAAAACACACAAAGAAAATACTTTTCCTCAGTAAAATAAAAAGTTTTACAAGCAAGGATCTATTATCATCGTATATTGTTTGTCTTGGTAATAGAAAACCTTTGTAATGTCAAAATAATATTAATATTGAGTAACCCCCAAATTGTGATATAACTATACTAGAAATATGAAGAAAATTGGAAGGAGATGGAATGGCATAAAATATTACATTCCATAAAAAGAAATTGCCATAATAGGAAAGCAATACACAAGTTATAAAATTGATGAGCCAAGATAAATCGCTGTATGCATGTTATTTAGAAAAATGGAAGTAAGTAGATGTGGATAACACTAAAAATTAGAAAAGATGGCCTCTTGGGCATGATGTTTGCGGAGAGAAAAGGTGGAACAAGCAGCTATTCTTTGTGTTTGCAAATGTTTTAGATTATTTGCTTTTCTTAAGCTGTGCATGCAATACATTAATAAAATAATAATTGTCATAGAAAAACCAAGATGGAGGAGAGGTTGATACCCCAACCCAGGTCCCTTTAGCCTACATGAATCCACTGCTCTCTATGGTAGATGATTCCCACACAATTCCTACTGCAAGGCTTGAGTATCTCTTCTTCTCTAAGGGCTTTCTTGACAGCACCAGATAATGATTATTGTAAACAAGAGTAATAAGAGAAGAGTCCCTAATGTACCCAATCCCAACCGTTAGACAATAAGTATAATTATAGTTGGTAAAATGTTCCAGCCTCTTATTCATCTAGACAGACATGATTTTGAGCCATGTTTCCAGTAGTTTGTCAGATCAGATGTTCCACATCAGACTGAGCTCCAGTTGCCCAGAGCAATTACCTACCCATTAACATCCTCTGCTGGCTTTGCTCACTTTCCTCCCTTTCTTCACTTTCTTACTTATGCTCCCAAATAAACTGCATGTACCTAAGTCCTTTGGTTAATATCTAAGTTTTGGGAAACCCAAACTAAGACAAATGACTAGAAGACGTTTGTCAATAAGACCTACTTATATCTCCCTCTTTTATCTTTGTTGTTATTGCTTATTTTAATCTTGCTCCTCTCTTATAGTTTAAAGAACTTTACTTCTACAATTGATCCTTTAAAAAATGAAGTCAATAGAACCTTATATATCATAAAGAAGATTTATGGCATGCAATCAAGCATTCCAAAGCAGAATTAAAAGTTGAACTTTGATATATATGGTGAATATTTTGTCATCCACTCTAAAACTTCAGTATATCACTTAACAGCTGAGAGATGCATAATGGCATATGCAGACTCTAAAAATCTTTAGTATACTCAAAATAAGAATATTTACTTATTCATTCATTTATACATTTACTGATCTGTTTGCAATGGTTTTAATATATATCTATATATATCTAAAAATTATTTGAACTTCTCTTATTATATGGTAGGGTTTGTGTTTGCTCTCCTTGAATCTGGATTGACCTTGGTGATTTCTTTATGACTATTCAGAAAGAATGATGTCATGTGAATTCTGAGGTTAGGTTAGTTCTCACTTGGTTCTCTTTCACCTGGTTCTTTTGGAATACTTGTTCTCTGTATGCCCTCTTTGGGATGCTTCCCCTTAAAATGTAGCACCATTCCATGAGAAACCAAAACTATTAGGAAAAGTTGTTTGTAGGTGTTTCAGTCAAGAGCAGTATCATATAGCCTATTTTCCAGACATTTATGTGAAGGAACTTCCAGATGATTATAGCTCTCAGCCATCGCATTATCCTTTGACTTTTTGAGTCGTGCCATATGAGGGCCCAGATATCATAGACCAGAGATAAATCATCCCTGCTATGCCCTAGCTAAATATCTAATCCACTGAATATATGCATATGGTTGCTTTACTCCAAAAAAGTTTTAGGATCGTTTGTTACACAGCAACAGTAACTGAGACATACTAATTTATATTAAATAATTACAAAATATGCATACTGTGGTATATGCTATTTAGTTAATCAAGATTATAAAGAGAAAGTTCTTTGAACATTCTTGTTCCTGACAACATTGGCAAAGAAATCTGCATCAACCCACCTCTATTGTCCTTTTGGGGTATGTCTTCTTCAAACAGGGAAACAGAAAAAAAAAAAAAACAGGATTAGAAACAAGAAGGCATAGTACACATTGTTATTAAAAATGTCTGAACTGAGAAAGAGCACATAATTGGTAATAAGAAAACCTGCACCATATATGATGAAAATAAATGCAGATCTTCAATTTGTGCAGAGTACTGAGTATTTATTGGAGCAACTTGCTGTTCTGAAAGAGTCTTTTTTTTTTAATCACTATGGCATCCAACACAATGTTCCAAAGGGATTAATTTGGTAGGAAATTAAATGCTTTGCCTAGATACAAGATCTTTTAAAATTATATGTGTGCCAAATTGTACTAAAGTAATTGGGTAGCTGAGGATATCTGCTGCAATAAACTCAAATAGTGAATTTCAATTTAAATTAATACCAGACACCAAATCAAAAAGAATCTTTATGTTCTTCCTGTTTTGCATGGAGAAAAGCCTGAAAATAGTTCAGTTTAACTATTTAAAATTTACTTGAAAATTGTAGTTGTCTAATTGCAAAGTAATATCAAATGCTATTTTATGAAGTAGAACCACAATTATATGAAAAGCAGATCTAAGGGCTTTGAGGTCAGTTCCTAGATTGGGTTATACTATCTTGGAGAGGGTGATGTCTAAATTTTAAGAGTTGATCTTTCTCTATCAAGTTATATGTGAGTAAACTGGTCAGATTACTTCTTGTCTGCTTGTTTCAGAGATAAAAAACAGTATGGCAAATAGACGCCAATACCTCACTGTCTATATCAGGTTGAATACACATATGCAAGCCAGTCATTAGTGCTTACCACTGCATAAAGAAAAGTAAATTTGTCTTGCAGTATTTTCTTGATTAAATTTAATAAGGGCATCTATTGAAGATATTGTATATCATTATTTATAAGGGTCAGAGCCTTTCAAGAGCTAGTGAGCAATGAACAGCTTTTAGAGAAAGCCTAATTTAATTGAGAGACATTTATAATCTCACTATCTAATCCAGCTACATAATCTTGATCATAAAGTTTGTAAGATGCCAATAACTATTCCTTTCAGGGTATGTTTAGAACTTCAGTTTACCTAAGGAAATACCTTTTTAAGAGCTTTCCCCCTCCTAAGGGGTTTTAATTGCTAGAGTGATCAAGAAACAGAATGTATATAACCTGATATTAATGGCAAATCCCAGCTCTGGCACTTATCATACTTACTAATTATCTCACCTGGGTCAAGGTATCTGGCTCATCTGAGCTGTAGATACTTATCCTATTTTGTGGGAAGAAAATAATACTACATGTGGTTGCTTCAAAAATAAAATAATTTTAATAACACCCACTGTTATTTCACACATGGTAGCTTCTACCCCCTGCTAACATCTATCCCAGTACTACAAAATCATAGCTACATTTGCCAAACTCTAGACAAGAACCAATTAGGTCTAGATTTAGAGAAAACCCTTGAGAGCAGATTTAGGTAGTATTTTGTAACTGATGGGATGAGATGAGAGAGAGAACCAAATTTTAAACATGACTAGTTGTTCAGTTGTGAAAGGGAGAAATAAAATGTTTAGGGGTTCTCCTTTAATATCTTATAAAATTAATACATATTGATTGTTTATAATGAGCCAAATCTAATCTAATAAATGAGTAATATTGAAATTGACCATTTCTCTGGGATGCCTAAGCCACGCCCACCAGCCAATCAGAGTGGCTGAATGCAAATTAACCCAGCCAAGATGGAGGCTGGCAGTCACGGAGCTAAAGTAAACAGGAGGCTTCCGTTGCACCAGAAATAAACTGTCTGTCTAGACCAGCTGGGCCTCTCTCTGCTCAAGGCAACATAGTTGCAATTATAGAAACCACAGAGCTGAAGCAAACAGGAGGCTTCTATTGCAACAGTGATGGAGTAAACTGTCTGCCTAGGCCAGTGGGCCTCTACTAAGGCAACATTCTTTCAATTATAGAAGCCATGGGGCTGAACCAAACAGGAGGCTTCATTACCTGCCTAGGCCTGGGCTTAAAGCAACAGTGTATCAATTATAGAAGATAAATAAACCCCAGAAATCTGCTTCTAGCCAGTCTTGCTGGAATGTTGGGTCAATGGGAGCTGTGGACAGCTTAAAAGCCTGAAAATGACCCTCAGCCCCACACCCAGGCTGCCCAGGCACCCCAGTAGGGACTCGAAACCTGAAGGGACTGTGGGAAGCCTGAAAACAGCCCTCAGCCTCTCACCCAGGCTGGCCACACCCCAGTGGGCTGAGGATCCACACTGGGGGGCTTGACCAGCCTGCAAACAGCCATTAGCCCCTCACCCAGGTTGGCCAGGCATGCGAGCAGGTGCACATCCCCTGAGGGGTCCCAGACTGCGAGAGGGCACAGGCCAGGCTGAGGGATCTCCCAAGTGCACAAATTTTTGTGCACTGGGCCCCTAGTATTATTATAAGGAGGCTGTCCATATGCTTTATCTGACTGCATACCCATTAAAACCATATGAGATAGGTAAATGATTCCCCTCTTTACAGAGGGTCTAATGGTCTGTGGTAAAGACAAAGAAGATCATACTCAGAAGATCTTGTTAACTACAGGAGCTAGAATTTCACCCAAGTAGTCATATTGCAGAATCCATTCTTTTAACTACTGCTTAATTATTAAATACCATCTCAGAAGACACTAATCAAAATCCTATATAATAAAAGCCTAATATGGTAAGTGTCTGTTCGTCCAGGCAGCCATTCAACCAATCAAAGCATAATATGCTAATGCTATGCTAAGGCTGCTCAATCACTTGCTATTACATGCACTGACAACCAGGGGGCAGATGCTCTGAATGGTAAGTTAGCTTGCTGCTGGGGTCCAGCTGATTGGGACTGAGAGAGACAGGCCAGACATGCCCTGGAGCCCTTCCATGGTCCCTCCCCGGCTGGCCAACCTCTTGCATCACTCTCTCGCCCTGATTGTGCACCTGTGGGGTCCCTCAGGCTGGCCTGCATCCTCTCGCAATCTGGGACCCCTCAGGGGTCAGAGAGCCAGTTTTGGCTCAATCCCACAGGCTAGGCTCAGTGACCCCACTAGTGCATGAACTTGTGCATACGGCCTCTAATGGGGTTATAATGAGGGAGGAAGAGTTTCAAGAATGAAGGAAATGGTCAGAATGCCTATCTTATACAGACAGTCCTTGGGTTATGTCGGACTCGATGTATGTCATTTTGTGGTTACATCACCATCTCCCATCTATTTATTTAAAAAAAAAAGTTCCATCATTTTGACACATGTGCATGTGTGCTTTATGTTTTTTATTATTTATTTACCACAAGTCCAGTCAAGAATTGTTATCTTTCTTTTAATTTTTTTTTACTGTTTCACTTCATTACTGCTGTGTATGTGCTCCACGTGAGTGATGTAGGTGCTTATGCAGGTGGATTGTGACTTACAGCAAAAATCTCTTTATGTCGCACTGTGGGAACGGATTTCTGATAACCTGAGGACCTACTGTATAATAAAAGGCAAATTGACCAAATGGCAGAACAACTGATCGCTATGACGTGCACTGACCACCGTGGGGCAAATGCTCAATGCAGGAGCTGTCCCTGCTAGTCATTGCACTCCAACAGGGGGAGCACTGTGCAGCCAAAAGCCCTGAGCCAGGCTCATGGCTGGTGAGCACAGTGTAAGGTGGCTAGAGCCTCTTCTGTCTCCATGGCAGCACTAAGGATGTCTGACTGACAGCTGTGGGGAGTGGGCCTAAGCTTTTAGTTGGACATTCCCTCGAGGGCTCCTGGACTGTGAGAGGGTGCAGGCTGAGCTGAGGGAGCCCCTCACCACCACCACCAAGAGCATGAATTTCATGCACTAGGCCTCTAGTCATCACTAAATCAAGAAACAAATGCTGGTGAGGATATGGAGAAAAGGGAACCCTCGTTCACTGCTGGTGTGAATGCAGACTGGTGCAGCCACTGTGAAAAACAGTGAGGAGGCTCCTCAAGAAAATAAATATGGAACCACCTTATAACTTAGCAATTCCACTTCTGGGTATGTATCCAAAGAGATCCAAAGCACTAATTTGAAAGAATATATCCACCCCATGTTCATTTCAGTGTTATTTACAATAGCCAATCTGTGGAAGCAACCCAAGTGTCCATCAATAGTTGAGTGGATAAAAAAGCTCTGGTACATGTATGCAATAGAATATTACCTGTCCAAAGAATAAAATCTTACAATTTGTCTGAGAATGAATGGGCCTAGAGGGTGTTATGCTAACTGAAATAAGTCAGTCAGAGAAAGACAAATACCATACGATTTCACCTACATGTGGACTCTAATGAACAAACACGTGAACAAACAAAGCAGAAACAGACTCATAGATACAGAAGACAGAATAATGGTTGCCAGAGGGAAGGGGTTGGGAGTAGGTGGAAAAGGTGAAAGGATTGAGAAGTACAGATTGGCAGTTACAAAATTGCCATGGGGATGTAAAGTACAGTGTAGGAAACGTAGTCATTAATATTGTAAGAACTACTAGTATGTATAATGCCAGGTGGATACTGAAAACGTTGAGGGAAACACTTTGGAAATTTTATGATTGTCTAACCACTATGCTGCACACCTGAATCTAATACAAAATAATATTGAATGTAAATTGTAATTGGAGGAAAAAAAGAATGAAGGAAACATCAAAGGGTCAACTATCATGAGGAGGTTCACTTGGAAAATGAAAGAAATGACAGATCTGAAATTGGCCATTATATGGGGACATTTAGGGAAGTTTTATTTTAGTTTTACACATAGACAATTGCTTTGGATATGTTTATAAATAGTTTAAATGAAGAAGAAGGGATAGTAAATATTGAGTATTTTCTCACTCTCAGTTCTGTTTTGAAATAGAAGAAAATAAATTAGATGGTATCTAGACAGATGGATTCAAAATCCCTTTAGTTACTTAATTCAAGAATATCTATTGAACCCTAACTATTTTCCTAGCACTAGGGATACATTAGTTAACACAATAGAAGGATGGGAGATACACTGAGGTTATTTGTAGGCTAAGAGAAGAAGAAGCCAGTGGAAGAAATACAAACAACACATTTCCTTTTAGATAATAAAAAGTGACCTGCTTCTGTGGCATCACTTGCTCTGTTACTGAACACAAGAGCAGTTGCAAAAAATACTGTTATTTTTCTAAAGACAAAAACTGTCTGATGAGTTGCTATTTTGTGTGGTCAGAGACGATTGCTTACCATGAGAAACTTAGTAACTCTGACCCCATGCAATCCATGTTAGTGTAACATGCCCATATTAGTATATCAATGGCTTTCAATAAATCTCTTTAAATGTGTGTTAAATGTTAATGTTCTTTGCTTTCTAATACTCAAGTTAGTCTTCAACATAATTGCTTTTATCACCTTTTAAAACTTAAAAGATTTTCTCAGTTTACTGTATAAAATTAATACTCCCAGAAAAAATCCCAAAACACACAGTAAATTTTTGAACAACAGAAACAAAAATTTGAAAATGGAAAACATGGCTTCACCTACAAAATCAGGCAGATTAATGGAATCTCCCTAAGTAGTCAAAATGGGGATAGGTATAATATACAAGGTTTTGGGTGGGACAGAAGCATTCTACTATTTTCAAAATGGTGAAAATTTAAAAAATTTTTTTCTTTATTCTTGAGAGTATTATAGATGCCCCATTTTTCCCACCACTGTCCTCTCCACTGAGCTCCCACCCCACCTCAGGCCTTTCCTGCCCTATTGTCTGTGACCATGGGTTATACATAAAAACATGTAAGTTCTTTGGTTAATCTCTTATCACCAGAGACATTTTAGAGGGAGAGATTTCAAATGGGGGCTTCAAAATTGAAGCTGAGGAAGTGTGATGAAGAAGAACAGTAAAAGAGGGGAAACAAGATGGCGGCATAGGGTAGACACCGTATATGCAGCTGTGAACAACTATTTCAGAAAAACCTCGAAAAGAACACACGGACACCACTCGCACCCACAGGAAGGCTGGCTGAGTGAAAATCCTACAACTAGAGAAGAGTCTGAGACTCAGAGGAGCGGCGGAAGCAAAGTACAGAGGTACGGAGGCGCGTGCACGGGGCTCGGGGAAGGGCTGGCGCTGGGGGACGCGGTTCTTTTCCAAAACAGAGAGAGCCACAAGTCCCCAGCGGCTCTGAACTCCAGTTCCAGGCGAGTTTTGAGGACCCAGACACCCAGAGAAGGGGGACTGACTGGCACCAGGAGGAAATTCAAAGCGAGTTTCTCTCAGCGTTGCTTGCAACAATTACCGTGGGACACAGAGACCTGGTGTCTCTCAGCGCAGCACTGAAAAGCGCCATAGCTATTTGCTCCGCCCTGCCCTGCAAACTCCCCGAGGCCCTGCCCCTCCCAAGCTGCGTCAGAGCTAGGGCAGAGGCTTAATCAACGCCTCCTTAAAGATACAGGAGCCAGCCCCAACCCAGTGGCCAGAGTGGGACTAACCTAAACAAAACAGATCCACAAGGAACACACTCGGGGCAGATGCAGTGAGCATAAAAGCTCCACTGAAACAACTCTTGCCCCATAAGGGTGTCTCCA